>JAAAIY010000126.1:0-87888 GCA_016098105.1 Actinomortierella wolfii
TATTATTATTATTATTATTATTATTATTATTATTATTATTATTATTATTATTATTTTGTCAATCCATCATATTTCAGCGACTGACTATCCATCGCAAAAGAGCTCAGACACAATCTACATCAGTGGTCTTCCCACGCACCTGTCCGAACGCGAGCTCCAGCAAAAGCTTGAGGAACGTTTCTCGTCGATTGGCCGTATTAAGACCGACAAGCGTAGTGGTGCCAATAGGATTCGCATCTATACTGACCCGTCAACAGGTAACCCGAAGGGTGATGCCACTATTACCTATGAAGACCCGGGCACTACAGGATATGCCATCGAGTGGTTCAACGGCAAAGATTTCCATGGCTCGTTGATCAAGGTCGAAATGTCTGAACAAAAGTCTTACTTTGGAGGTGCCATGGGTGGTCGTGGCCGTGGTCGTGGCCGCGGAGGCTTTGACCGTGGCGGTTTTAGCGGAGGCCGCGGCGGTGGTCGTGGTGGTGGAGGACCACCTCCCCGTGAAGGCGACTGGATTTGTGAAAAGTAAGTTTGTCTCTTGTACTTGCACACTGTCAATCAAGAAAAAAAAGAAAATATTTTGGCAATGGAAATATTCCATCAAAGTCTTTTGCTAATCATTTTTTTTTCAATGCTGTTGCCTGCTTTGTGATATAGTTGTAAGAACAATAATTTTGCAAGCCGTCAAGAGTGCTTCAAGTGTCATGCGCCTAGACCACCAGGAGCTGGTGCACCACCTGCAGGTGGACGAGGAGGCGGAGGTGCATCTCGTTACGGAGGTGGTGGCGGTTACAACCGCGATTATGGATTAAACTATGGAGGAGGAGGAGCAGGAGCAGGATCAGGAGGCGATTACAGAGATGATCGCGGAAGCAGCGATCGTAGCGGAGGCTACGGAGGTGGTGGATCAGCAGCAGGAGGAGGATCAGATAGAAGTGACCGCGGAGGAAGTGGCTACGGTAGCTACTACAATAGCGGTAGTGCAGGTCGAGGAGGCTACAATAATGCCGGTTATGAAGCAGGTCAAGACCGAGGTTCAAGTGCTGGTTCAACAGGAGCCCCAGGCGGTGGCTATGATCGCGGTCGCAGTGGCGGCTATGGTGGGTATAACGCTGGTGATGGCGCAACTGGAAGTTATGGCGAAAGATCTAACAGCGGTTATAACAACTACAGTAGCAGCGGTCACAGCGGCCGTGGCGGAGGAGGAGGAGGAGGAGGACGTGTAAACGATCGTGATGATCGTCGATATGAGCGTCGTGACCGACCTTACTGAAGTCGGCTTTTGCGTTAACTTGGAAATCCCAGAGAAACTCTATTGATATCGCTCTTCTGCTGATCTGATGGTTACCATGGACTTCTTGATATTATTTTGGATTATGTTATATTTTCGTTTTTTCGTTTTTACTCAATATCTCTTGCGAATATGAACACATGCGATTTCTTTTATGGGGCGTAAGTACAGCAGATTCTTTTCTTTTGCTGTGCTTGGTTTTATTATATCTCAAAACAAAACAAAAAATGTTGATCATCGGGTGGGTACTCTATCGACGAACTGGTTAGTTTGGGAGGAGCGTTGTCGTCGCGGTTTAGAGGTAGGTACCCCGGGTTACTTATATGTTACTTGTGCCTTTTTCGTTTCTTGGCTTAAAAAAACAATTATGGAGAATAAAATGAAGGAAAAGAATATGGGTTATTTTATTGTACTTTGCATAAATATATTCTTTTTTTGAAAAAAGGATGTCAAGAGATGGTGCTCTTTAAAGCTCCTCGTGGGCAGCAGCGGGGTTCGAGGCAGGGTTCGAGGCGCCGACAAACTGGGTCAAGATGTTCTTGCGGATCGAAAACTCGTCCAGCTTGACCTGGTTGACCGTGCCAGACTTGATGAGCTTCTCAAGACGAGCAAGCTCTGTTGCAGCATATTCAGACGAGGCGTTGACCTTCTCAAAGAAGCGTGCATAGTACTTGGCGCTGCTGGCATCAGAAGCAGCAGTGGCCTTGACGGCCTCCTCATAAGCCTTCTGCTTCTCGGCAGCCGACGAGGCCTTGACATACTTCTCAACAAGGGCATCGAGCTCAGCAACACGACCGGCCTCAGGGGTCAGCAGGCCTCCAACAGCACGGAGAGTGCCAGCGCGCTTGTTGATAAAGTCAATAAAGTCCTGCTCAGAGCGGCCGCCATTGTAGTCCTCGACCTTGCCGTCAGGAGAGAAGTACTTGATGGTGGGGTAGCCCTTGATACCGTACTTGTCGGAAACAACCTTCTCAGCGGTGGCATCAACCTTGGCAATCACAACCTATTCATTAATGATTATAGGCAAAGACAAAAACAACAGAGGAGAATTGTAAGGCTCAGTGCGATCAGAATTAGGGGTGGAGCGCATAAAAAGGGGCGAGTGAATGAGTGTGTAAAAGGGAGAAGGCGAAGAGGGATGGGATGCTTCGAGCCTTACCTCCTTCTCGTTGATGTAGTCCATAGCAACCTTCTCGTAAGTTGGAGCAAGGTTCTTGCAGTGTCCGCACCAGGGGGCATAGAACTCAACCAAGACATGCTTGCCGCTCTTAATTTCCTTATCAAAAGTGGAGTCAAGCAGAGTCTTGACAGCAGAAACAGCTTTCTTGATATTCGATCTGATACCTAAAAGTGTAATATACAGGAGTGTAAGAACATTTTTTGTCAACAGATAGCTGGCCTCCGAAAGGACAAGAAGCACACATAGATTAGTTGCCACTTGAAGACATACCGGTACGCTTAGTCACAAAGTTGGCAAGAGAGTCAAGATCGCGACCGTCAGGATAGTCCTCGGGCTCTCCCTTGACACCGTTAGGGAACCACTTGATAGTGGGGAAACCCTTGATACCGAAACGGCTTCCGAGCTTACGGTACTCATCAGCATTGACCTTGGCAATGATAACCTGGTCCTTCTTATCCTTGAAGGCTTCACCGAGCTCGTTGTATGTCTATATTAAGGATTGATCCCCAGCCACAGAGAAAGGCGTAACCATATAGCCCCAAGTCGATCGGTCGAATCAGTTTGCGGAACGTGGAAAAAGTATCATTCCAGAGTCTCAGTCAAGCATGCGGGATAAAGCCATCAATATGGCTACACTTTGATGAGCATTGCTGCAAAGAAAAGGTACTCTAGGCTTAAGCCATTCGGCACCGATCCGATCAGCTTCGTTTTGTTACTTACCGGCTCGAGTTTCTATACAATGAAAAATGCAATTGTACGAGAACAATTCGGCAACACAAAAAAAAGAGTAGACAGGTCAGTCTCGTTTGAACTCTACGCGATCACAGTAGACATGCCAGATACTGCTCTATCAACTCACCTTGCAGTGACCACACCAAGGAGCGTAGAACTCAACGAGGGCAGGGGTGCCACCGATCGCCTACAAGAACATCGAAAAAAAACAGAAGGAAAACCAGTGTAAGCTTCTTGCTATCCAAATCCAACACATTTGTGTGCATAGAACACGCGGCTGTACCAGGTGTGCCAGTGCGTCACTATCGTCACCATCGTGCTCCTTTTAAACACTACTACAAGACATGTCATACCTTGTCAAAGTTATCGGGTGTCAGGGCAAGAACATGGGTGTCATCAGCAGCAAAGACACTTGATGCAAGAGTAAAGATGGTGGCAACAGCCCCGAGAATGATGCGCTTTCCCAACATGCTGTGTCAGAACGGCAGGGAAATGAATGTAATGAGGTAAAAGGTGATGAGAAAGAAAAAAATGAGGCGCTATGCTCTTAATATTGCGAAAAGTTGACGTCCCAAGATTTTTTTAAATAAGACCTGGCGGGACGCGATTTGTTCAAATACGTGGGATACCCCCCCCCCAAACCACGCTCGAAGGAATTCAAGGCAAGGTAAGAGTTACTGCGAAAATACATCTCTTCGCACATATGAGAATCATCGTCGCCCTATACAATCCTAAATCAATTTTGGTGTGCTATGTTCTTTTCTGAGGAAGGAGTGTCGCTCCCTAATTTTCTATCCCCTCCCCTTTCCAAACCCCCAAGGCGTGCGAAATCAGCGAGAACAGCATCTGAAAAGAGAAAAAGGGGAAGGGGAGGCAACCAGGGGCAAAAGAAGCAGAGATAGTCAAGCATACTGTCGTATAGATGCTTGGGCTATATTACAAATTGACGGTGCCTTCAGTCACGCACCAAAATGATGGAAAAATTCTATTCTGACAGTCGCTTATTTCTGGATTATATTTTAATGATACCGTTTTTTGAAAAATAATAGAATGCTTCGCAACTGATATTCGATCATGATGTTTTTATCAGCTTTTGAGTTACTAAAGCACGTTAAGACAAAGATGTGAAGTAATGTTGTTAGCTATTATACGATCTTGTTGCAAGCAAGAGTATGTCCTCATTTAATTCTGACAGCACATCTTTACCTTCTTTCCAGACTTCCGTGTCCTTGTTGATGGTGCATCTGCTTTAGCGCGAGTCGTCCTCCTTGATCCGCTACCTGACGTTCGTGGGCTGGATGTCTCACCCACATCTGACTTTTTTGTCGTCCGTGATGCCCTACGCTTTCTAGGACCTATACCAGATTGAATCAAGTGTACACATTACCATTAGTCCGTACACAATAACTACTGGTTACTTTTTTTTCCTTCAAAACCATACATGAAAATCAGATATTTACCATCTTCCTCATCTGGTGTGGATGCACGACTCGAATCAGCAATCGAAGGTGTCTGTGATCCCTCTCGGCCCCTCGTTGTCCGTACAGAGGGTGATGGTGATGGGTTACGAGAGCCGTCATGAGGAACTTCACTGACCAAGTGGTCAAACTCATGTAATGGTAATACAAATTCCTCGCTGTATTTGAAATTCGGAACATGGTATCCATCATCGCCTTCCTCTTCGTCCTCTTCTACGTCCTCATCCTCGTCGGCAAACATTAGCGCGTCTTCCTATTGTGGCATATGCAAGAGGATTAAGTGAGTTAAGGTGATTGGTGGATCCGACTTTGTGTCGTCGCAATATCAAAAATGACTATCGAGCCATCAGGATCATTGAATGATCTACGTACACGCTCGTTCAAAGCTTGAAGGTCGTACATGGACTCCAACTTTGCCCAGAGCTCCGCAATTGTACAAGGCGTTGGTGATTGCTTGTTGAAAAGCTTATGAAGGTTCACCATGCGGAAGTGCCTGTGCATGCCTTTGTTTGATCCGCAAAGAGTAAAGCATGTCCTTTGTATATCAGTATATTGCTTCCAGTAGTGTAGCAAGTCTCCAATCAATCCTGTTCTACAGATTGAAAATCGCATTACCAACTGGCTTGAATTTGATGGCTGCATATGCCAATGCCATCTCCATGGCGGCATCCCATTGGTCTGGTGTGCGTTGAACCTCCTCATCGACCTCCATTTGTCGTGTAATGATGTAATTTACAAGAAACGTAAAAGTGCAGAAAGCTTGGAAGAGGAGAGTGACTACGAAATAATGTGTGCGCGCCACTGAGAGGGTTTGAAGGCTCAAACCGCTTCAAGTCTTATACTCCGAAATTTTATATTCTCCACGGTCTACTATTGGTAGTAGTCCATAGTCAAAATGAGAATGTCCACATCGTCTGCGTACAACAGAAGCAACAGCTAAGGCTGAGTGATTGAGGAACCAATCCGGCTCTCGAGAAGCTGATTTGATCATCAAGAAGTGCAATCATCACTGAGGTACTCAAATAGTAATATCTCCTTAAACTTGACTCAAAATCGACAGGGTTATTGAATCCCTTTTGGCGTTATTCAAGGACTTAAGTCGTGCTCTGTTATCTGTCCTCCATTATTTGGCTTACCAGATGAGTACCCTGTGATGCCTTTACCACTCAATCAAACGGCAAAAGATGTAATCTCTAAGACTATGGCATGGATCCGGGTGTAGTTTTACAAAAAAAAAGTTTTTCTTTTTATACATTATATCTATGAATCTACAACAAGAGTAGTCGCCATAGAAAGCTAGCCTTCCTCTAATCAACCCACTTGGCACCAAGAGCGACAGCAATGAATGAAAACTTGTCTGTGACTTCCTCAATACGCTTCTTGATTGGCTTGCCAGCACCGTGACCTGCGCGAGTGTCAACACGCAGGAGCAGGGGACTGTCGGTCAATGGACCTGCGGTGTGCTGGAGCTCAGCCGTAAACTTGTACGAATGCAGGGGCACAACTCGGTCATCGTAGTTGGAAGTAGTGATAAGAGTAGGAGGATAAGGGTGACGGGTAGAGACATTGTGGTAAGGCGAGTACTTGTACAGGTAATGGAACTCTTCCTCGTTTTCATGAGCGTTGCCGTAATCGGAGCACCAGGCATGACCAATTGTGAAGCACTGGAATCGAAGCATATCCAAGACACCAACTACAATTTCAAAAGGATCATGATGTAGTGATAAAAATGGGAAGTATTAGTAACGGATACCAAATAATCGTTTTCTCCGCACTGGTATCAGTATCTACAACAAGGATGAATCGAATACATACCATCAGCAACGGCAGCACCAAAAAGCTCGGGAGCCTGATTCAAGCAGGCGCCGACAAGCAAACCACCGTTTGAACCACCGTTAATCGAAAGGCGCGAGGGCTGAGTGTACTTGTGCTTAATCAGATACTTGGCTGCCCACTGGAAGTCATCAAAGACATTCTGCTTGTTAAGCTTCATACCGGCCTTGTGCCATTCGTCGCCGTACTCGCCACCACCACGCAAGTTGGCGTAGGCCACAACGCCGTTAAAGTGCTGAATAAAGGCGATGGCAGATGGGCTGTATCCAGCCTTGATGGGGATCGTAAAGCCACCATAGCCGTACAAGAAAGTGGGGTTGTTACCGTCGAGCACAACATCCTTCTTGTGAGTGATGAACATGGGGATCTTGGTGCCATCCTTCGACTCATAAAAGACCTGGTTAGTCTCAAAGAGTGAGGCGTCAAAGTTCTTGACCTTTGACTCCTTAAACGTTGTCAGGCGATTCTCTTCCTTTTCTTCGTTGAAGTTGTAGCGGTAGATGGTACCAGGGCTCAAGAAGGATGTGAACGAGAGGAAGAACTCCTTGTCCTCACGACGACCAGAGATCGAACCAATGGTGCCAATTGGGACAGGAACTTGGCCGATGCGGGCACCGCTGGTCAAATCATGGATGAACAGCACGTCCTTGACATCATGCATGTACTGGACAAGCAAATGCTTGTCATTGACAATCAGAGCCTCGGCAAGAACATCCTCACTTTCAGGAACAATATCAATAAAACCTTCCTCAGGCTTGTTCAGGTCATACTTGACAACCTTGTAACGAGGTGCATCCTTGTTCGTCTTAAAGTAAAAGACAGTGTCGTCGTTGGACAGATACTCGTAACCAGCATCAAAGTTGTCCACTACCTTGATGACCTCAAGGTCCTTGCTGACATTGTAATTGGCTTTGGCAAGGTCGATCAGGTACAGCTTGTTGATGGGGTCACAGTCCTTCGAAATAGTGAGCAGAATGTACTTGCCATCGTCAGAGATATCGGCTCCGGGGCTATAGGTGGGGTTCTCATAGTCGACGTAGAGCAACAGATCCTCGGACTGGGGAGTGCCAATGCGGTGATAGTACAACATTTTGTTAAGGTTGATGTTTGTTTCCGTGCCAGCCTTGCCTTCCTCAACGTCGGGCTTGGGATAGCTCTGTAAGAACAAAGAAGAATGTAAAACAGTCAGTGACGTCGCCAAATTTTAGGAAAGTCCACGCACACATTTCTGGTCAGATGTACCCCTGCATACCGAGTAGAAGAAGCCCTTTTCGTCGTGTGTGAAAGCGATCGATGTGAACTTGGCCCATTCAACAACATCCGGCAGCTTATTACCCTTGTTATCCATAAGGTAGATGGTGACCCAATCGGAACCAGCCTTGGCAATGGCATAGGCAAAGAGGTCACCCGAGTGCGAGAAGCGAGTGCTGCTCAGAGCAGCAGTGCCATCGGCCTCAAGAGTGTTAGGATCAAGGAAGACACGAGGCTCCGAATCCAGAGTATCCTGCTGGTACAGAACATTCTGCGCTTGAAGACCAGTGTTGTGATAGAAGTAGTAATGGTTACCGCGGCGATATGGAGTGGTGAATCGCTCAAAATCGAAGAGCTCAGTCAGGCTAGTCAAGGGTGGAGTAGTGTACGAAAAGATGATATTACAAAATTTAGATGCTGAGATGTTGAAGCATCTTCACTTGACACTATTGACCGATCAAGAAATGAATGCCATACCGTTCGTTAAACTTGCCACGCGCCTCAAACTTGTTGATATAATCGTGGGATAGAGCATTCTGAGCTTCAACAAAAGCCTACAGACCGTATCGAAAGGACGGAAGACATACAAAAATAAGGCTTTACACCGTAAAAACGTTGACCTTATACAGACACAATAACATGTCCATGAGATAAAATACCTCTGTCTCTTTAGAAGCAGGGTCTTCAAGCCAGCGGTAAGGGTCGGCGACCTGAACATCGTGCAGTGTCTCTGTAAAATCAGTGCGGCGAGTGGCAGGATAAACAATCTTGCCGTCGCGGGAGGTGATAGGAGTGGCAGTGTTAACCATTCTGTATGAGGAGAACGAGGGAAGACGACAGAAAAGGAATGAGGAGGGAATGGGATTGGAGGATGAGGACCGGGTTGGGAAGGTAAAAAGAGTAGAAGAGATGGCCCGTTTTATAGAGGAATGCAAACGCAATGCCATCGCGATGAGAGAACATCAACACTTCCATTAAGGGAAGGGAAGGGGTCAAATTTGGGTGGCGTGCTCACCCCAGGGAAACTGTGGGAAAGTGAGTCAAAAGCCTATTGGTTGAGGAGCCAGGTTCTTTTAGGACTCACTGCTTCTTCATGTAGTAACATGCACTCCCTCTGTTGTCTAACCAGCTTCGTAGCCGATAAAGTGCTTTTCCTTCCACCCTCAATTTGGTCACATTCTTGTATTTTCAAAGTTTGCAAAGATTTAAAGAACATTACGCAGGCACCTGCAAGAGCAAGCCTTCAGCTTAACGTGCCGTACCCTTGTAGTACTTGTCTGGATGCCGATCTCAGCCATGCCAAAACTGTGTTCGACTACCATTGTGACCAAACCTTGGATGCCAGGCAGTGTTCGTTCCAACAACCAACAAGTAGGTGACATTGGGAGGAGGTTTCGATTTATTAGATTTTGCTCACCCTCGCATCGATGCTCGTGACTGTCCTTTCATCCTCTTTCGTGTCTCTTACTCAACATTCTGGTCGGCATCTACCCAACGCTGTTCCTATTCCATCGTCTCCTTCGTGCTCGTAATTCTCGCAGCACTCTCTCCTCCCTCCTTTCTCTCTTTGGGCACCTCTCTTGACACACCTCTCGTCGTTACACCACCTCCCCATTGCGATGGAAGACTCTACATCACCAGCAAACTCCATCTCGCTAACTATCCGCCCATCCAAAGGCCCAACCTTCACTACCTCCATCTCAACTGACTCCACCGTCCTCCAGTTGAAGGAACTACTTGCTACTGCTGAATTCCCTGCTTCGTCCATCCGGCTGGTCTACTCTGGCCGAGTTCTTAAGGATGAAGACCAGCTAAGCAATTATGGTACTGCATCTTGCCTTGCATGAGTCTCCGCTGTCAAAAACAGGCAAATTAAAACTAAACCTACCTCTCTTCGCCATCCATTTTGCAGCCATTCAGGACGGTCATACTATCCACATGGTCAAGAGCGCTACGAACCGAGCATCCGAACAGGCTGTCGAAAGTGCAGGCCATAGTACATCCAATACTTCTAGACGCCCTGGCATGGGGCTCGGCGGTCTTGGGGGCGAAATGGTATGTACACACAATCCATGTATTCGTCAGTTTTGCTAAACACCCCCTCCTGTTGCTATCGTTTTGGCTTCTGGTTCGGCATGTTTTTATTTCGTCGGATGACATACGCAAAAAAGTTGTTGGCTTGCGTCTGCCATGTGCATGTGGCACAAAGAAAGAGAATTTTGAGGGAGATCGATGTGAAAGGGGGTGGGTCCCTGCTGTGATCCTTTTTTTTTCTGTCCTTGCTATGCTGTCGATCGGTACAAGTATGAGTCTTAATCACCTCTAACAGTGTCATTCTTTGGCGCTCTTTAATCCTGCATCCTTTGCGTATAGAATCATGATTGGATGAATATGTTGCTGAGTAATCCCATGGTCCAGGTATGCAGCTTGTTATGTTACGTCAAAGAATGATTGACGTAAAAAGCCTTTATTTTACTGGAGTCTTATTTGCTTATATCACTCTCAACAATTAGGACATGATGTCGAACCCTGAGGTCGTACGCAGGATGATGATGTCCAACCCACAGACGAGACAGGTTATGGAGAACAATCCCGAGGTTGCACAAATGATTAACGACCCTGCTTTTTTGCGTCAGGTAAGGGAATGACTATTGGTCACCTTGTGGCACGTATGAAGCATAAGCAAGAGTTTCGTATATTCATATAGTCTTCGTTCGTTCACATTTCACATCAAAATAGTCGTTGGATATGGCGCGCAATCCTAACCTAATGCAACAAGCGATGAGAAACAATGACCGAGCAATTTCTAACCTCGAGATGATCCCAGGTGGCTTTAACCACCTCAAACGCATGTATCATTCTGTACAAGAACCTATGGATGCGTCGCGCAGCCAACCACAACCTTCCACAGATGAACTTAATCAGCGATTTGCAGCAGAGCTGAATGCCGATACCCAACCAATAACGGGCAAGCTCAATACGACACCACTTCCAAATCCTTGGGCTCCCAGACCACAACAGCAACATTCACAGGCTATGAATCCTTTCGCAGCAATGATGCAAGGGGCTGGTGGGGCCAGAGGCCGTCATGGGGGCATAATGCGCTCTCCATTTGGGACTTCAATGGCAGGAGCCAGCCCATTTTCCAGTTTCTTCGGTCCTCCCCCACATAACCCTTCTGCTGCAGGAGTCACAGGTTCAGATATGAATCAAGCAACGCCCAACCCTTTTGCTGCAATGCTTTCCACTGGTGCACGTCCAGGCGCAACGGGAGGAAACGCACAACCCTCCCATGGCCGTGCCATGAATCCTTTTGGAATTCCAGAGTATGGAAGTCCTGAAGCATTTCAGCAGATGCTGCAGTTCAATCAGTTTATGCGCCAGATGCACCAACAGCAACAACAAGCACAACCCAACTTCTCTGGAATGTCTGGCCTTCCTCCATTTGGGTAAGTAAAGTGCTTTTTTTTGTTGGACAATGTGAGAAATGAATTGTGTATATGTTGGCAACTAGAACTCACATTGTACGAAATTTCCACTCTTTGGTACTTTATACCTGTCCAAATGGTAATAGCCTTCCTGGATTCTCTTCTTCTTCTGGAGACGCTGCAGAATCGTCACGCCAGCCTTCCGCTACCCCTAATAGTACATCGGCACCACCATCTCAAACGACAGCTTCCACAGCAGCATCTACTACAACAACACTCCCGCCTCCCGAGGAGCGGTTCCAAACACAGTTGGCGACATTGAGAGATATGGGCTTCTCCGACGACAGCCGCAACGTCCGCGCGCTGCTCGCTTCTGGTGGAAACGTCGATTCTGCTATTGAGTGGCTCTTGCGGATGTAGTTGCTGAAAAAAAAGTTTTGGAGAAAACCAAAAACTCAAGTTAGATGTTTTTTATAGTATAATCAAAAAAAACACGCAAAGTTAGTGGCAACCCGTCACGTGGACAGCCTGCAAGCCTCGTCTTTCGTGCAAAAAGTTCAACGCGTTTTTTGATGATTATGGATTCCTTTTTTCTTTGTTTTAAAACAAATGGCATTCAAGATTCCAATTGGCCGGGGTGCCCAGTGGGTAGAATCGTCTAACGAAGCAGTCAACATTCGCCTTGGTATGCATTTGCGAAACCACATGTGCGGTCAACTCAAATGGACAGTGTGAATTTCCATACTAACGTGGCCAACTTGCACTGCAATATACATTATTTTTCTAGTCAAGGCGTCTGTGGGCAGCGGGGACGCGGAAGAAGGCGAAGACATTTTGGAGTTCAATCCACTCTTCACTTACCCTATTTTTGGCGAGAATGAGCAGATTTTCGGTTATAAGAATCTCAGCATCAATGTAAGGAGAACCCCCCTTGACAGCTCAATAGTTACAAGGACAACGTTGACAATATGGTGGCCTATACTCAAACGTATGCGTCACTGACCTGTTATTGCGGATAGCTCGAGTATGCATCAGGATCCCTGGCTTCATGCTTCAGCATGTCCTACGATGACAAGAAGCCGACAGCTGACAAGATTTACGCAACCATGAAGGATTGGCTCCCAAAAGGTAGGATGGCCCACAAGTATGAAAGATTGCCAAGCGCTACCGAACAGATGTACTAACACCTATGGCACTTTCTTCTCCCCACACTCTAGATATTGTTGATAACCATGATGCTTTTCTGGAAACAATTCAACGGGATTCCAAGGAGTTCCGGCCCATGGGCGACAAAGTGGGCGAATACCGCCTGGATCATGAAGGCTTGGAAGACAATGTTTACGAATTCTATCATGTACGTTGTTGGAGTATGGGGACACGTCATAGCGCACAGCGGTTATTACTCGGCAATACACCTAACGCCTTGTGTCTAATCCTCACATAGGCCACGTTCAAGACACCTCGGTTCAAGGAATATCACAGACGAATCCAGCCATTTGCCATTTTTTTCATTGAGGGAGCCTCATTTATTGAAGAGGATGATGAAAAGTGGGAGGCTATGCTCCTGTAAGTGACTAGGACGCTTTCGATCTATGAGGGCAAGTACGATGACGCCGGATGATACAAGTGACTCATATATTGCTTTCGAATTATCAACACCAACACCAACACTTAGATTTGAGAAGAACACGGCAGGAGGACAACAAACATACAACTTTGTCGGATATGCAACCATGTACCCATACTTTTGCTATCCCGACCAAATACGCATGAGGATCAGGTACTGTCTCTGTCAACCTTTTTTTTTCAAGGCGAGCAAAAGTTTTGAGCATCTGCTAACTCTTCATTACGATTGCCTGTATTAATTTTCCTCCGCTAGCCAATTCTTGATTTTGCCACCATACCAGCAGCAAGGACACGGAAGCAAGATGTATCAGGAACTGTACCAATCGTTCTTACGGCGGAAAGAAATTCGTGAGATGACTGTGGAAGATCCAAACGACGACTTCAGTGACCTGAGAGATAAAAACGACATGCGGTATCTCAAGTCACAAAACGTATTTAAGGACATCAAGGCACCTATTAAGAAGGACACTATTGATAACGTTGCCAAGAAGTACAAACTGACGACTCGTCAGGTTGCACGCTGCTTTGAGCTTGCTCTTTTGCAAAACTTGGACAAGCGCGATAAGGCTGCGTACAAGGAATATCGCCTCCAGGTCAAGCAGCGGTTATACAAACACAACGCTGAGGCACTGAGCAGTATGGATCGACGTGAAAGGATTGACAAGCTGCATGAGACCTTTTTGCGCGTTGAAGAAGACTATATCCGTCTCCTCTCATTATTGTAGTTTATTACATTTTTTTCACTTACGCATCCAGCGTGACTGGCGGCACCCACAAACTGCACAGATCTTTTGGCCAAATATATAGAGGTTTTTTTTCTTTCCCTTTTTGCATTCACCATGCGTACCATTGAGCTGATTCAATTACTTCGAAAGAATGAGGGTGCATCTAATCGGCACACTCATCTTGAGCAGCTAGGCCATCGCGGTGTATTACACCTTCTTGGAGAACTGTGCAAGTGGTTACTCTCAGAGTTCTCCAAGTACAAACGGAGGCAAGGAGGACCAGACGCTCCAGAGGCTGAGGGTCAAGCAGCGGTTAAAAAAGATGCCTGGAGGACCATTAAAGCCATTCAGTTTGTCTTGGCATTTATCGACAAGGATTCATCCTCAACAACGCCATCGCCCCTTGCCACAGAACCCCCAAATAAGAAGGCAAAAATTGTCTTACATGAGGAAGAGATTATGGATCACCTCGTGAAGGCTATGACAGTTGGTTGTACGCCACTAGGACCACGTGTCGATTCGAGCAAGATCCAGCTAGCCTGTGCAAAGACCCTTCGACACTGCTTAAGCCCTTTAACTAGGCGACCCCCATTTCCTCCAGAGGCTCTCGTCCAGCGGCTACTTCAACTCTCAGATCAACCATCCAGGGCGATCGAGGAAACATGGACAAACCCTTTAAAGTCGGTGGTATTGTTATTAAACTCTGATATCAAGAAGCTTCAGGATTATGGCCTTCAGCTGCTGTTGACACATCGCTCGCTTCTCCAAAACGATATTGTGTGGCAAACGCTTCCGAATCTTCATGCCATGCTTGATCAACTCAAGGCAGATTTGACAAGCAGAGACGAGCAACAGGCACATCAAAGTAGCGAACAGGAAAGTTCAGTTAATACACCACAGGAATCAATACTGATCGATCAGGCGCAAGAGTCTCTACAACTTTCGATCTACGTCAATGCGCTCAACTTGCTTCAGTACTTCTTAAAAGAGCTCTACAAAGAACCGAATGCAAGATCAAATGATCTGGAGTCCATGTCGAAGTCGGACGAACAACTATTATCATACACAGCCAAATTGCGTCTTTTGGAGAACGTTATACCCATCGAGCTCATTTGGGATCTATGGACGCTAGTTCAGCATGTACTACTCTTAGGGCAGCTGACCATACCTCACAGGGACAGGCTGATGGTTGCCACGACTGCCAGCGTGTACTGGTACTCCTGGTGTCTCCCAGACAAATCAATCCCCTTTCTCGTCCATAAGGGATCGAGCACGTTGATGGGCTGGTATTCTCTCTATATCACCGAGCACGATAGCGAGCTGGAAGGGCGGAAAGGAAGCGAATCGACCCAGTCGACGGTACTTGAATTCTTGACCAAGTTGATCTTGCAAGCACTCCTGGTCTCTGAGCATCAACCACTCCTACTGGAAGGTGATCGGCCGCTCATTCTAGCTATTCTTCGGAGGACGACAGAGTTCTTGGAAGATATCCTTCCCCAGAGTGACGCACTGAACCTCGATTCTGAGACTGAAGGTATCATCACCAATTCCATGCAAGCGAGGGCATTTTTCCATGTTAGAATCGTAGAGAGTAACAATCTCATATTTCTTTCTTTTGATACTTTTTTTGTAGTTCTTACAGATATCCAAGATTTTTCGTTTGGAAGAAAACCAACGTATCCTCTGAGGATGATCAAAGCCCGCCAAGGGCTACTGGACTCTATGCTCAATATTTTACTCCGCTCTTTCCGACTGTTCAGGGAAGGAACAAAGACTGTATCTCACACACGACTTCTTGAAAGCTTGCTCTTCCTTTTATCTTCAATGGACGAGATTATTCCCGAAGGATCTGCACCACCAGCTAGAGAAACACATACAAAGCAATGTTTGCTGGAAATATTATTGTTTCTCTTCCAATCCTCTAACTACATTCGCTTGGGTGATGTCTCCAGAGATATGTGGGAGCAGAGCAGCCAAAAGATTGTCGACTGGATGATGGAGCCAATCGAACAAGAGGCGTTAATCGAGAAAGCAAGAACAGAGGATGATGATGGAACGACGGACCCGCTCATACAATCTGAGCCTGAACTACGGGACGACAAGCATGTCACGAGAAAAGAAGTGTCACTAGCACTACTTTCCACAAAGCTTTTCAGAATACTATGGATGCATCTCCCTCCCAATTTTCGTGGAATATTTGCGAACCGTGCTGGTCCCAGGCTCTTTCAGCTTTGCAATATCCGCCCTCTTCTAAACACGCACCAGTGGTCATCTACCTCTACTTCAGCCTCGCAGGCTCTTCCCACCACATCTTCATCCGCCTCCACTATTGGAGAAAAGAATGATAACCGGAAGCGCGAGATGCTGTCTCTCCTTTTGGACATGATGGCACACTTTGGAAACGAGTCGAGCGTACGTATCTATATGCGTGATCACTGGGCGGCGCTAGTTTTTCTCGAGTGTCTGCTGGGGGCGGCCTTCCAGTCGCTGACAGAGTCTTGCTTTTCGCCCGACAACTCCAAGGATCGGATGGTTATACGAAAGGTGCTCGAAGCCATGCGCCAGTTTTGGTATGACCAAGCGGGTCTCGAACGTCTAGTCAGTATCCGCGTTGATGCCTTGGCCGCCATAGGCCTCAGCCTCGGAGAGATGCTCCCGTTGTGGCCTGAAGGTACGCTGCCTTCCACTGATGACCCTCTGGGTCAGGTGTCGGTGATACCATTGCTACTCAAGATTGTGGTACCATTACGGGTCGAGATGTCGTATCAAATGCTCTTTCGCACTCAGGAGATGAAGGAGGATCATCCTTGGCTTCAGTTGTACGATCAACGAGACCCTCTTGTTATCGACGCATCGATTCTCTTGGAGAGGTTATGCCAATCCAGTGCCTGCCAGCAATATCTCGTGTCTCGTCCAGGAGTCGTGTGGTGCCTAAGCTGGATGATGACGGAGAGATCTCTGATGGAACTTCAAGAGTCTAAGACTGAAGATGCTCACACGAAGGAAGGTACGGAAACAGTAGGCGACCAACCGTTAAATGGGCATGGTCCAGCAGCTGTGCAGGATGCAGCGCCATCCACTACAACTTCTTCACCACCATCGTCAGGTTGCAGTTCGCCCCAGAGTCCACGTCCGAGCAGGCAAGAGGGCTGGCCCTCGGGTTTGAACGCACCTAGTAACGCCTTGGCTGCTCCTGACACTATTCAGCAGATACTGTTCAACATCATCTCCAAGCTTATGTCGTCTTCAGCTGCCGTTAAGGCGTTTGTTAGTAACAACACCGTTACAGAAATTTTTGGTGCTGTAGTAACCTTGAAACATCATAACTATGCCACATCCCGTACTCTGCCTATTCCATCATTGTCACCATCATCCATCGCAAATACCAAGAGGGAAGAAGAAGAAGGAGCGCGTGAAGGCGATGAGGAAACAGTGGCGATGTATATGTTCCCATGTCCCGCGCGACAGGCGTTTTTGGACCAATTGTTGACTAAATTCCGATCCGTTGTTCAACCCACACGGTGGCAGTTCGATTCACTTTACCAATTCGTCGGTGGGCGATCAGCACTGGATCTCGACCAGCAGGTGGAGTCTGTCTTTTGGCTACGCGAGTATGCAGCCGTTGCCTTATTCTACATGATGAAGGACTGGCCGCCCGAACCTACTTCACATGTCGTGGCCAACAGTAAGGAAGACGATGCAACGACGATTCAGCCAGTAAGCGATCATCTGAGTTCAGAGACCGTGTATGGAGATATTTGTAGAATGCTGACGCTCGAGATGGAGTATGAAGAGGACGTTCAAGAAAAGGATACAACTTCCATACCTGGCGATACATCCACCCAGGATCTCACTGCACAATGGCGGCGTTTCAGCGCGGCTACAGCACTCCAAACAAGGTGCTGGAGCCATGCCTCAGCTTGGCAAGAACAGTTTGAACAGTGGCGAAAAAGCCTTGCCACTGTGTACACAAGCGAGTGGCAGGATCATGTTACACGACTTTCAGCTTCTTCGTCTTCCGACAAAGAAAGACCTGTCACGTTTCTTATTGCCACACAAAAGCTCATATTCCCGAACCGAACGATCCTCGCTCGGTCGTCTCCCTTCTTCGCTTCGTTATTCGAAGGCGCGTATCAAGAGGCTGAGATGGACGAGATCCGGATGCATGATGTGGATCCTTCAGATCTTGAAATGATGCTCGAAGTTATCAAAGAGTCGCAATGGACGAACAGCCACTTGCTTCCCTTGGACCTAACCGTCGAAACAGTGTTGAGGCTCTTGGTTTACTCGGAGAGGTTTCAGGTACCCTTAGTGAAACGCCTGGCGGAAGCTTGGATCCTTCAGACGTTTATTCGTCAAGCGCAGGCACTAAAAGAATCGTCTTCGCCGAACAAACACGGACCAGGCAGCAAGGATGCAGACAGTGGAGATGATAGTAATGTTTACGAAGGTTTATTCGAGGATACGCTAGTGCAAGTCTACGGCACATGCTCCTCACTTGCATATGGAAGTTTTGACCAGCCGACACATCCTTTCTTCGATCTACTGTGGAATACGTTGCGCTTAATGTTGCTGCACTTGGGTTCCGTTGCGATCAGACCTGGATTCCGCCTCTTATGGGAAGATGATGACAATGTCGATATCGATGTACTTGAGGCACTGGCTAATCAGCCACAGCATGAATACCAAACTTCGGGTGGCATAGGAGCACTCAATGTTGGAGTGGGCGGTCAGGACAAGATCCAGGTTTTCTTGCAAGCGGTGACAAAGCTGATCAAGTTTGGATAGCTTGAATACTCATAGGACATACCGAAATTGACGGCCATAGAGGGATGGAATGAAGAGTAATGGTTACATATTTAGAATAGCCAGAGATGGTATCTCACCTTTCTTCTCCTCCCCCTCTCTCTCCCCTATCCTTGAATCCAAATTCGCGTTTTTCTTACACCCGCAGCTCTGGTTGGTACAACGTGTCAAAATGAATAGAAACGCGGAAGCAGTCACGGTCCCTTTTCTACTTGTACGCCAAGCGCTTTAAATCAGCATCTCATCACTTCTACTCTTCATCCATTCCATATTATACCATGTGGCTGTCGGACACACAAAGTATGACTGAACCACGGCAATATACATGCTTGCAAACGCCAGAATAACTGACTTGGGTACTGACGACCACTGTTGTTTTCCATAGAAATTGGCGTTGGCTTGACCGCGTTCGGCCTGTTCTTCATGCTGATGGGCGTGATGATGTTTTTCGATGGTGGCCTCTTGGCAATTGGCAATGTAAGGCATTCTTCCATGTGGCAATAACCCACACATCAGTTCTAGAATGAAAAAAGATACTCAACCTTGATAGGATGAAGGGCAAACTGCATGTTTGCAATCAAGTGCTCCCACGTCTTTGGCATCGCCAGGATACGTTTCAACTCTCTCCCCTTCACAATACCGAAACCCACAAACATGCTACTATGTTCATATGCAGATCAATTTAAGGAAAGGACTCTTTTTTCCCTCACCTGCGTGTGCATCATCTAACCCCTTCCCTCTTTTGTAAAAATTATTCAAACAAATCAATAGATCCTCTTCTTGGCTGGCGTAACATTGGTGATCGGCACACAAAAGACAATCTTCTTCTTCACACGTCGACAGAAACGAAAAGGAACGATCTGCTTCTTTGTCGGCATCCTCCTCATCTTCCTTAAGTGGCCTTTTGTGGGCATGTTTATCGAATTCTTCGGCTTCATCAACCTTTTCGGAGACTTTTTCCCTGTCGTCATTGGCTTCCTTAGGAGGTTGCCCGTGATTGGAAATATCCTCAGCGCACCTGGAATCGCAAAGGTAATTGAGTAAATATTCAAAATGTTTTCCGTAGGAGGGTTTCGCGAGAGAGTTAGAGATTTCACAGCACTTATGTTGCTCTTGGAAAGAACGGAGGGGGTGGAGAGGGCAAAAGAAACTTGGCAGATCGGCTCTGTTTTTCCTGTCCCTTCCAGTATGCTGGTTTCGATCGACTTATATATTTGTATCGCATGTCCTATGAACTACGCCCATTCTCCCATAACAAACAGTGGCTCCCCGAACCGCGCGACCCATGAAAAAAATTCGATCAAGGGTTAGAATGGCGTAAAGATCCAAGCCTACGGGGAAGGAGGAAGAGGAACGACACTCCGTCGTCATATTCTACTCTACCAGGTTTCATGCTAACGCCCAGTCCCTCTCTTCTCATTTATGAATTTCTCTTTTGATTTGGAACAGATCGTCGACCGTTTGGGAGGCCAGAAATTGCCTGTCTAAGATAGACCACGACTTATCCGCTTGCGAACCATATTTTGTATATTTTTTTTCTTGTTTCTTTCGCATGACCTGCCACACACACCCTAATAATTGTAATTCATAAAAACATCGTCAACAACGCCAATTCGAGTTTAGTGAAGGCGAAAGGCTTTACTACTCTAGGGGAAAAAGAAATCCTATGTCTGCTGAGCAAGGCGTTCGATAAGTGCATGTCGTTCTTGAGCGCGGAGATCAGCTGGTAGTGCTTCATATATCATCTTGTATTTCTTGTCCACTTGGTGCTCATCCCCTTCTAGAAGCCTCAGGAGGCAGTCATGTAAGAGGCCATCGACAACATGGGTATGGAGTAGGCTCCTTGGAATGACACGGCGGAGTGACATGAGATTGCGGAATAACCCGAGTGTCTTCCACAGGTACCGTTCACGCGCCACTTTTCCTTCGGCCGTCAAGATGTTGTGCGGTGTCAGGGGTTGTGCAGCCTGGACAAACTGAGTGTAATGTTCTTGAGCAACTTGAACCACCTGGTCCTGGACAGCCTTGAGAATTTGATTCATCTTGGGTTCTTTTTCGGCGTCGACATAGTCCTGGAGCTGTTCAAGGAATGCCCGTGTTTGTGTTACTTGCTTGACCGAATAAAAGTCCACACCGCCCATCGACAGCAACTGAAGAACTTTGGGGCAGATACTCTTGGCTACCACACGATTGATCAGAGTCTGGTCCATGTCTTCTTCGTCGTCGTCGTACTCAACATGGCGTGGCCGGCCACCATTATCCAAGTCCATGCGCGTGCTATTCATTGATGGGTGCACAATGCTGTACGACGAAACAATCTGGTGCCAGGTCTGGTCTGATAAATCCTGGTGCAGTCGGAAAGGGTTCCATAGACAAATCTCATGGCGAATATAAAAATCGAATACCATTGGCAGCAGTAAGCCACCATAGGCTTTGGTGTAGTCGGCGTAGTATCCAGTTTTCCAGGCCTGGAAATGCTTCTTGACAGCCACCATGGTCCGGAAATCCTCGTCCACGTCTTTAAGTAGATTATGGAGTCGCTCCTCCAACTCACCAAAGGCATCCATCATATCACGCTCATCACCTGCTCCAAGTTCGTCATCAGTCGAAAGGCCCTCGTAGTCGGCCGAGTTGCTGGAAGAGGTGCCGGCTGCAGTTCCATTTGACTGATCACCATCCTCATTACTATCCTGTAAGCGCTTTGCCAGGCGAGCTTTTCTCCGTCTCGTGCGATCTACTTGCCTCCGCCGCCGAAGCTCACTTGGGTCGACCCTTCGAATTCGTCCAAACTCATCTGGCTCCGCATTTGAGCCATTCATATCAGCATCATCGGTATCCTCAACAACAACAGCAAACTCGGCGAGATCGTCCAGTAGATCGAGCCTGCGACGCTGGATGACCATCTGTGTCCTATCAACAACAAGCTTACGAAACTCTGCCTCGATCGCCTCAAGCTCAGGAAACTTTTCATCAAAGAAGGCAGCGAGATTACGGCAGTACGACTTGAGCTCTTGGAAGAATGTGTACCGTGCGCTGGCATGTTCCATCGCCTCTGAGCCTTCCACGGTATTAATCTTGAGATTCGCCAGCTCACGTCGAACTTGATCCAACTGCTTGTTGTGAGTCTCATGCGTCTCCTTAAGCGACCGCAACTGGGATGACAATCGTTTCTTGATCTCTCCTAGACTTGGGATAGGAGCAGTCTCGGGGACTATTGACAATTGTTTAAAATAATTTTTCACAGAAAAAGAAGAGATTAGAGTGACATTTTTGGTATAAAGGGCACAAGTAACAGAATCACTCGCCTTAAGCACTCATGAGTGAACATACTCGCAATACCACGATGAACAGGTGCACTAGCACGCAACTGCTTGCGGTCCTTGGTACTTGAGGACGACCATCCAGCCTGACGAATCTGTTGTAATTCCCATTGCCTGGATTCTTCTTCATCTTCTTCATCCTCTTCGTCCCTGCAGATACAAAGCAAAAATAAAAGTAAAAAGTAAGTCTGGTTGCTTCGGCATGTATTAGACACCTCTTGCTTTGCACGTGCGTCGCTACATACATTTCTTCGATCAACTGTCTCCTGGCATCTCGTTTTGCCTTCTCAGCCATCCGTTGACTCTTTGAACCTAATGCAAGCCGATCACTCTCATCACGATCAAACTCTGTGAACCAAATGGATACGGGTAAAGGGCAAAGGTTAGCTTCAAGTGCACAAATGAGGGACTTAAATATTTCGTTAGTATTGAAAAAAGATGGTATAATAAATTACCTGTTTCGCCATCATCGTTCTCATCATCTTCCTCTCTGACAAGGCGGGTATTCTTTGGCTCAACAATCCTATCATCATCTCCACCGACAAGACTGATAAAATCTTCTTCGTCACGATGATTGATCCCCAGTCGAGCACGCTCGCGCGCCTTCTTGGCGCGGTAAATGGCTTCGGCATCAGGGATGATTGTCGGACCGCCATACTGACTAGGGAATTTTTCTTCCAGGAGTTTGTCGCCATCGACGGTCATACTGTCTGTGGTGGCGGACGACGGCCGTGGTGGTGCGGAATCTCGCGATAAGGTGGATCGTCTCAGCTCTTCAAGGGCTTCTTTGCTGTATGATGCCGAAGTACTAGTCGAAGCCCTACTTTGGTGCAGATGCGCCAGCGCAGATGGATCACCACCGCGTTCTTTACTCAGTTGAATCGCCTGTGCCATCCGCCGACTTGCAGCACTCTTTTTGACAGCAATCACCTCTTCGCCTTCCTATGGGTTACAGAAGAGTTAACATGTACGAGAAGTTAATGTTTGAACAATACCTTAAAATAGAATGTACGCATCATGTTACAGCGCCTCTGCCATCTTTTTTATTTTTTCCTGAACTGAAGCGTACCTCCTCATCGTCTCCGAAACTAAGCGTTGAAACTGCAGTCTTCTTCTTGGGCTTTTTGGTTTTGGTGGCAGGAGCCGAAGAAGGTGTCACAGCTTCCTCATCTATCCAGTAAAAAAGCAATCAAACATTGAGAGAATTAGGATGGATCTGTTTCCTTAGTTTGCCTTTGATACAGGAACTGTTTCCACAAAAACATACTTTTTTCCGAAGCAGGTACGGATGCTGCGGAATCAATCACTGGCTGCTGGGTTTCATCGTCATCGTCCACGACGACCTTCTTGCGAATGTTCTTCTTCCTCGGCGTGAACATTGATGGTCAACATGCAATCAGTGAACAAAAGGTGCACACACTCTTCGAACTGAACTAAGAGGGCTAAAGTGGCTTGCGCATCCACAAAATTTCATTTAGTTGACACAAGAGTTATTCTTTTTTCACTCTTCGACATTACAGACTGCCATTGAGTCTACTGACACAACAGCAATGGAGAATGAGGACATTGCCATTGGTACAAGCGATAATGAAAGCGTTATAACCGAGGAAACTATCCATCATGCCTATATGCGTCAGGCTATGGATCTTGTAAGGGCTTCTGGTTGTTGTATGTCCAATGTGATTGGAGGTGTTACAAAGTCCAAGCGTATAGGAAGCTTATACTGAACTGTATATAATAGGCAGAGGAAGCGCATGAAGCTGCCGAGGTGCCCGTTGGTTGCGTGTTTGTGTATACACCTTTAGGCAAAGTGGTTGGATCTGGAAGGAATCGCACAAATGAAACCCTCAATGTAAGCATTGTTAAGGAAGATCCATCTCGAAGCGATCGAAAGATATCTACTCACAGTTCAAGATAAACCTAGATGGAAACATGGTACATGTCTCTCATGGCATGGTTCAACTTCGTTTTGTTTGTTTAGGGTACAAGGCATGCCGAGTTTGAAGGGATCGACGAGATCATCAAATCTGACTTTTTCCAGGAAGAGGTGAAACGGAAGGGAGGCGTGGATAAGTTTTGGGCAGAAGTCACTCTCTATGTCACGATCGAGCCATGCGTGATGTGCGCGAGCGCCTTGAGACAACTTGGTAACTGTCTGCTTGTCATTTTTATAAACTTATTTTATAAAATGAATTCCCCTTTTAACCAACATTTCTCCGTTTCTCGACACGACTCTTATAGGGATTAAGGAGGTGTATTTTGGAGCAGGGAATGATCGATTTGGTGGCAATGGCTCGGTTTTTAATATTAATCAAGAGTAAGAATCGTCTCCTTTGCAAACAGTGACCAAGACTGAGACGCAACCAAAGTCGACGATAGGTACTGATCTTTTGTTCCCCCCCCCTTGTTTATTTGCTGCTTTGTCGATTATCGTCGAAGTACAAACTTGCCTTGCGCACCATATCCGTCACATGGAGGATACTACCGCAAGGAAGCGATCATGATCCTACGCAAGTTTTATGTCGGAGAAAATTCTAAAGGTATGTCACCTCATACCTATGCATACTGTTTAATATTATTACGTCCTGACCTACAAGCTGGAGTCAAGCAGACAGGAAGAAGTAGTAGTCAGCAGTTGGAAATTTGTGCTGACATGCGTGTTTACGTGCCTATCCCCCTTCATGCGTGTAGCTCCGGAACCAAAGAAGAAAAAGAACAGAGTTTTGAAAGAGCTATAAACAAATAGAGGCTCACTAGGTGGCCCAGAGAGCCATCCTTTTCAATACAGTTTGGTATTGCCCATTGGAAGCGTTTGCAAACACGCTACACTCCACCAGTATGCCAGGAGGCATCATAGCGTCAACAATAGCTTCATGATCGACTAATGCCTATTTCTCCGTCTTGATGGCTATGGATAAATCATGCTACTATATAAATCTGTATGTACAAATCTGATATGTCATTCTGGCATGATCGACACACATGATATGCGATATTGCAAATGAAGAAAGAGCAAGACACTCATATGAACAGAGCTGTGTATATTGACTTAAAATGTTCCAGAAAAGAATTGATGAAGGCCGTCTGGCATACTGAGATATCGCACGCAACATTTCCGTACGAAAATATCCTTCAAGAACACCACTTACCTAGCACCTCCATCAGCATTGCAAGTGTCTAGACTTTGCCTTTAGTATAATGTGAAGGAGATTCTCCTCACTCAAGATAGTTATGTCAGTCGCGTTGGGCTGGATGCACCGACAGAATAGGTGGATAGTAGTCATCATGCACATCATGCCATTACAGTTATCACTTTTGAGTTACTATAAGTATTTATAGAGTCAAAGCTAGAGCGAGAGAATATCTTTATTCGTCCAAGGCTAGAGTCCATAGCAGCTCAATGTGCAAGATGTGCAAGAGCCCACAGGAAATAAGTGTTTGCAATTTCGGGGGATGGGGAGGACGTAGCATAATACGATGAATATTCGTTTCCTTCATGTCCTACCGAGGTAGTGCGCAAAGCCTCACTCGGCCCAAACGCATGCCCAGTTTGGCGAGCGGATCATCACCTTATAGTGGCCTCCACATAGCTCCTCCAAAAAATGGAGAGAATCACACGTACAGTTATATAATAAATTATGTAAAGTTGTGATTGGGAATTAAACGCGGCTGAAAAAAATGAGTGAGATATTCTATCAAGTATGAGGAATGGTCTGTTAAGCTACGGATCGGTTTTGGAAAGAACTCAGAAGTGAAGGAGGACGAGAAAGACACCGACTTCCCGATGTAAACCTCCTTCTCATTTTGGTGACGTCGACTATTCAATTCAGTTCAGTCTCCTTCCATGGTATATGCTCACTTTCGCGTCTTTCGTGCTGATATTTATAGCATATTTACCTCGTTTTCTCCTCTCTCATCTCCAAACCATCCTTTCATCACACACTCACACACTTTCTCACTACAACATCTAATACAACATGTCCTGGCAAGCATACGTTGACGACAACCTTGTTGGCACTGGCAAGGTTTCGAAGGCTGCTATCTACGGCCATGACGGCACCCTCTGGGCGTCATCCCCTGGCTACGCTGTAAGTCATCCGTCACATCTTGCCTGGGAAGCTTCTCATTACCTTCAATGCATCTTCCTTGTCAGGGTACACTCTCTTTCTCTGCTTTCTCTGTTCCGTCCGCGCTGTCTGTCATTATTGACTTCTTGAACAATGGAAAGAAAAGAGAGAAGAGGAAAGAAAAAGGGAGGAACACATATGCAGGAGGAAGGCACTGAAGGGGGTAAAAGCAGGAAGAAAAATACCCACGCGTTCCAGTCTCCGTCCAGGTCACCGATGGAAACGCATGGCCATTGGACGAATACGTTTGAATATGACATACCAATGGAAGTGAACGTTACATAGTGTGTTCTGCTCTTTGGTCTCTTGTTGAGAACTCGCGACATGGACTCTTTCTCCTCCTGAACCGCCTTTTCCCTCTCGGGAGGAATTAAAACATTGGTCAAGCGACCTCTTAAACCCTTTTTACTAATAACCACCCTTTGTGCCTGAAAACAAAATAGCCCTCTGCTGAAGAAATCAAGGCGATCATTAGTGGTATCGAGGAACCCTCGAATCTCTATGCTAATGGTGTTTACCTCGAAGGCCAGAAGCACGTTGTCCTCCGCACTGTTCCAGGAGAGAGCATCTATGTCCGCAAGGTACATCATTTTTTGGATTTTACCCCTTTGCAAGTTACGTGGATCATATTCTCTGAGTTCGGCGACCACCGTCATTTGTAGACTCTTTTGTCATCGAATATCCATCGTGATCAGCGGCTTCTGTCGAGCAATTTCCTCGCGCGTGGCCTAACAACTGGACAAGGAGATGAGGAGAGAGAGAGAGATACGAGGCACATGTTTGAGCAATACCTAGCATGAGGAGAAAAAAAGGGAGGGGAAGACGATGACGAAGAATAGGTGACTGTACCACAATACCTTCACCCCCAAACTTTTCTCCAACAGTCTCTCTGCCCTTTTTTGTCGCCTCTTTTGGCTGTGTCATCCTTCGTCAAAGGCAACGCAATATTCAGACCTTGCACGAGCTCTCGAAGCAGTTTAGCAACATATGCTATCTGAAGCTCCTCTTGTATATTACCGTCTTCACCCCTTTCGTTTCTCACTCTCCTATTTATTTTCCTGCCCAAAGGAGTTGTCAATGATACTCACTCGTTTTCCCTTACGATATGGCAATAGGACAACACTGGTGCCACCATTGTTAAGACTAATCAAGCCATCTTGATTGGTCACTTTGGTGAGGACACCCAGCCTGGTCAGTCGACCGTTGTTGTTGAGGGCCTGGCTGATTATCTTAAGGGTGTTGGCTACGTAAGTTGAAATGCGCTTGTCGTTTAGTTAACTATTCGTGATACCTAATACTGCCAGTAATTAACTCTCTTGTTGTAATTGCCTTTTTTTTTAATGCACTTGTAGTAAATCGCATGCAATAAACCAATATTTTTTTTTCTCACGGCAGTCAGGATTCCTGTGTCCTCGTTTGAACAGTACTACGCAGCCCAATGTCATTTCGCCGAATATCATTATCAAACGATGGAATGTGATATCTAAAAAAGCAGACCCCATTTTCCATATTAAATGGTTTTCAGCCTAGCTGTGATTTACATTTGTATGCTCTAACGCTTGGTCCACCTGTGTGCACCGCCACGCGATCAGCGAGAACATGTGTTTGTGTGAAGACAGAAAGACTAACTGTAACCATACAAAGTTGCGATGTAAATATATTATATAATGTCGTACGGCTGGCATCCTCTCCACATGTACATGTGCACTGATGTATAATTATTTTTATTACTTTGATACTCAATCGTTCTCCTCTTCAGAGGCGTCATCGTCACCTTCACCCTCTTCACCCTGGTGTTCTCTCTCACCATCTTCATCATCACTTTCAAAGTCTTGGTCTTCGTCTTCAACCTGCTCTTCACCTCCTTCAATCGCCTCCAGCTGTCTGCGTAGTGATGCATTTTCTATTCAGTGTGTTCGGGGAAATATTGATCGCATGAGCATCAAAAGCAGTGTATGAGTATGCTATTGAGCCACTGAACAAAAGAATGATATATTTGACTTTACCTGGATTGAGTTCTAACGCACGCTTTAGTTTTGCCGTAGCCTTGTCGTAAGTCTCCATGACCTCATCTTCGTCTTCAATGTCCATGGTCGACATGAGATAAATTTGACCCAGCTAAGTTTCACCATACAAGAATAAGGAATAATAAATAGTTGGTTCATGTACATGTTTTCTCTCCATTGCCATGAGTCGAGTTTTCATATTTTGACAAGAATCCCACAGCCATTCCTATCACATTTCTTACCAACTCCAGTGTCTTAGCGTCCTCATTGTCGCCTTGCATCTCCTCTGCTTTAGACAAAAGCTGTTTAGCTTGTTCAAAATTGTTTGAAGCACCAGACTCATCACCAGTCTGATTAGCGATGCGGGCAACATGGAAAAGACAAGAGCCACGCAACGTCAGGACGTCGGCATTGTCGTCGACCAGTGCAGGATCGACCTGCTTGGCATGGTCCAAGTGACCCAAGGCTGTTGTGAAGATTGTCTCTGCAAAGGATGTATTGAAGCTAAGGTCAACGGACACGCCATATTCCTCCAACTCTTGGGCGGCACGAATAGATTCTTTGGCAAATGCGACTGGGTCTTGACCCTTCAAGAGATCTAATCCTGTCTTAAATGCTTCGATGGCCTCAGTGACCAAGCTGTGTTCTTTCGTTGGAATAGTCGATGCCTTTTGAAGGACTTCTTCATACTCGTCTGTGCCTTCATCGACCTCTAAGAGATCCTGCTCCATCAAGTCCAGAATAGATTTGCGTTGTAAACGAGCCTATTGAAAAAAAGAAGATATAAGGACTTTTTTAATCCACTTTTTTTTTCCACGTTACGCTCGTTGTAATACATTAAAAGCAAGCTCTCCCGCCTTGCTTCTTTCATGCTATCACTATTTCCCTGATACTCACTGTAGAAATCCTTGCAATGGCCAGTCCAACCCACGCACTACTTAGCGAGGAAGCTGCATCGATCTTTATCAATTGCTCATACTTGGCCAGTCCTTCTTCAACCATGGCAAGCGAAGGCATGTAAATACCAACAGCGACCTCGCATGCAGCATGCTGAATGCGTTCTTCGATCATCGCCGGTGAGTCCCGCTGGTCCTTGGGCAAAGCGTTGCGGGCCTGCTCGAGTTTCTCAAAGGCCTCGATGGCCAGATCAAATAGTTTTTTAGCCATGCGTCTCGTTGTTGAAATGTCATTGCCGTTGTTGCCGTCTGTTGTGGAAGCCGAGGAATCTGAAGTCCATTTGGATCTTCCTTCTTTTGCGGCCTCATCGCGCGCCATCTGTAGAAGCTCAAAGGCTGTCGGCTCTTGATCAAACTTGAGTTCAAGTTCGCCGTCGTCACAGCCTTCACAGTCGGCGTCGGTGCAGTCCTGGGCATGCCCCTCTCGTGGTTGCTCTGTCGAGTCTGGCTTGAGCTTCTTGTGGACGGGTGTTGACTCGGCCGCCTCAGGTGAGCCCTTTCGCTTGGAGATTTGGTTGTTAGAATCGCTCATTTCTTCTCGTTACGATGGATGACACAGGTGGGAATGAATGAGGTGAAGATTGAGGAGAGCGAACACCAACTGATCTCCACCCCCTAGCGCGACCGCGAAAAATGGAGGCTCAGACTGAAAATATCTGTCCTCTCCCCCTCTCACCCCTCCCTTCTCCCCTAAAACCACAGCCGCTTAATGGGTCCATTTGGAGAAAAGACATTTTTCAGGCACAAAATGGCGAAGTACGAACAACTTTGACACTCAGCCAAGACGAGTTGTCTCCGTTCTAGTACGGGCGCCCAGGTTGCTAAACAAATTGAAGCGATAACGACAGTAGCACAGCTGGGAGGAGTTGGAAAAGAGTTTTTCATGACAAAGAGGGAATATCGACAAGGCCCGAAGGACAATGTCAATAAGCGAGCCACGGAAGAGGCTGCACCCACGTCAATTCACTGCCACCAGTCAAGAGTGCACCACTGTTCTTGTGAGAAGTAAAAAAAGAGTGCGTTCTTGTGATAAAAGAAGAGTCAACAGGATATGGAGGTAATAGATGTGTACTTCACTCTCTGCACTGTCTCCACCAGTTCCCTGACCAATTGGCCTCTGGTGTATAAGTTGGAGATGGCAGACTCTGTATGAGAGAAGACCATGCTCCACAGGTGTGGGTGAGAGAGGGGAGAAGGAGGAATGAGTAGTAAGAGCGACAGAGAGAGAGGACTCGGTAAACACCCACATGTCCTCCCTCCTGCGCTCAAAGATGCCCATGTCTATCATTGCCCAGGAAATAAAAACGCTCGGTTAATGCCCTTAAAAAGTGAAAAAAGGCATAAAAGAGCACAAGAGTGGAGGTTTGCATGCATTCCAACAGTTCTCGATCTCATCGCAGCTCTCCATCCTCGTTCGATCCATTACCATACCCATGCATCTCATCATCATCGACTTTGATCTATTCCTGCCTCTGTCAGAGTCATTGGGTCCCTGAAACACGCTGGATGAGGGCAAGGTTGAGTGACTCAACACGATGAGTGAGCTTCGGGCTGAACATTCTTCACCACACAGGCGCAGACCTTCTTTCCATCCATGTCCATCACTGCCCTTGTTGTTCTTAACCTGTGTGCTGTCGCTATCACAAAATGATCTCATCAGTGAGCTCGAGTCTGTCCCACCTTGTGAGGAAGAACATGGATAGGACTCGGCAGGCCACACCCCACGATGGAAGAGGCTTCCATCGTGAGAGCCACTAGTGAGAACCAAGACTTTGATGAGTAGTGCGTATTGCTTCTTGTATGCATGCATGAAGCATGTCGATGGAGGGAGGGGAAGGATATCTGCCATCATACAAGATGAGTCAGGCCACTTTACTATGGAGCTACAGCGGCAGGTTGTGTTGCTTTTTGTCAGTTCTTTCATATGGGATTTGTTCGATAACGGAAATTTTTTTGGATTTCGAGTCATAGCTCCCAAGAGCTTCCTAGTTTATTGTCTCACCCTCATCCCCCTACCTTCGATCAAGCAATAAAGATAGATTAGATCTATCATCCCTTCTTGTCCCTTCTTGTCCCTTCGGCTGTATGCCATGTCCTTCCCTCAGCATCGCTTGGTTTATGAACGTGGATTGACTAATAGCCATCGCAGCAATGGCTTTTGCAAGGAGTGTGTGAGTGACATTTTTTTGGTATATTGATCCCAGCGCTGGATCAAACTCCGGTCGGAGAAAGAGGAAAGGGACGAGCGGACATGCGCCCCCGGGCAATCAAAAAGACTCTAAACAAAGACTTTTAAGTGGTCCTCCCTCGTCACTCACCTCCCGCCTTTCCTGTCATTGACGCAAAGTGCATGCATTCAGGTTTCGCAGTTCTTTATCAGCAGCCTCCATCTTTAGACAAATAAACATTGAATCAATATAAAAACCTCGGATTTCTTCAGGAACGTTTTTGTTTTTTATTTCTTTTCCCCATTCACATTCACATCAAAGCTCTTCTCAAGCCCTCCAACCGCTTTTCCTCTCCACACTCACTCACATTCATATTGCATATCTCTATCTCTAAACAATGTCGCCCTCAACAATGTCTGCACCAACTTCCCGCCCCGCATCTCCTTCGGTGCCCTTAATTCATTCCAAGGAGAAAATCGAGCCTGAGTTCATGGAGGACCTCCGAGTCACCGGCTACTCTCCTTTGCTTCCTCCCCAGATCATCCAAGAAGAGCTGCCTATGGTAGAGCATAAAACGCTTTCTTTTCTTGTGTTCTTTAAAGGTTTATTAGTCATTTTTATCACTAACATAGAGTTTTATATTGTTTCTTGTTAACAAAAACTTTGATCTTAAATAGTCCCAAACATCGCAAAAGGTAGTCTCGCTTGCCCGTCAACAAGCAGCCAAGATCCTGAAGGGCGAGGACGACCGAGTGCTGGTGATTGTCGGACCTTGCTCGATCCACGACCCCAAGGCAGCCCTCGAATATGCTCAACTGCTCAAGCCAGTAGCGGAGCGTCTCTCTGGTGACCTGTTGATTGTGATGCGTGCGTACTTTGAGAAGCCAAGAACAACAGTCGGCTGGAAGGGTTTGATCAACGATCCGGATATCGACGGCACCTTCCAGATCAACAAGGGTCTCCGCATCGCCCGCAAGCTTCTCTGCGACCTCACCGAAATGGGCGTTCCAGTCGGCTGTGAGCTCCTGGACACAATCTCGCCTCAGTTCCTCGCCGACTTGATCTCCTGGGGTGCGATCGGCGCACGCACCACCGAGTCGCAACTGCACCGTGAGCTGGCCTCGGGTGTCTCGTTCCCTGTCGGTTTCAAGAACGGCACAGACGGTAACATCACAATTGCTGTCGATGCCATCCGTGCCGCGTCTCGCCCTCACCATTTCCTCGGTGTCACCAAGCAAGGTCTGGCCGCTATCACCAACACCAAGGGCAACGAGCTCTGCCATCTGATCCTGCGTGGTGGAAATGGCGGACCCAACTATGAGAAGGAGCACATTGAGCGGACACGGGCCGGCCTGGCCAAGGCAAACCTGCCACAGTCTATCATGGTCGACTGCAGCCACGGTAACTCGCGCAAGCAGCACCGCAACCAGATCTCCGTTTGCGCTGACCTGGCCTCGCAGATCCGCCAGGGTGATCGGTCGATCATCGGTCTTATGATCGAGTCTAACCTTGTCGAGGGCCGTCAGGATGTTGGCCCCGAGGGCAAGGACGCCCTTGTCTACGGACAGTCTATCACCGATGCCTGCGTCAACTGGGCCGATACCGAAAAGATGCTCGAGGATCTTGCAGAGGCTGTTCGTGCTCGTCGCGGTTAAGAAAAAAATTTAGAAACCTCATTCCCTCATTTCATGTTTTCCCATCGTCTTACCCTTGTACTATAGCATCTCAGTCATTCCTTCTTTATATAAACTTGACATTCCATATTATACATATCTGCTTCTTCATTTATATACACATCTTTTGTTTTGTCATATATTATCGATGAACCAGGCTACATATAATTTTTGTTACATCTGTATTTTGCCATATATAAAAATGGCAGTTTTTTTGATTTAGAGATCGTAAAGACCGTGCTCGTAGGACACGATGCCTGTCTTGGAGAACGGGTACAGGCGCATGCGGACATAGTAGCGCCAGAGAACAAAGTACTGATAGAGCTGGAGGACATAGTCCACGACCAGGAACACGAGGAAGAACAAGACAAACGTGTCCACGTTGGTGTTACAGTAGAAAGCTGCGGCCGTACCCATTGGTGTGTAGCCCTTTTCGTTCACAGCACCCCGGCAGAGCGACGTAATCCAGTCCTTGTTCGCTTGCAGACGGTACGCCATAAAACCAACTCGCACTGTGCCTACAAAGATCACTATCCACTCGATGTAGACAAAGATGCGCGTCAACATGTACGATTGCTAAAATAATCGGGAGTAGAAAATAAAGGGGTGGTTAGGTCAGAACTTGTACTTTTTTGTTTTTAGCCAGCGCCTGTGATCGCTCCATGGTCATAAGATTTAGAGGTTTAGGGGGGAGGAGTAGAATGTGAGGGCGAAGCTAAAGTATGTGCATGGCTGCTTACATTGCAAAGTGCTAGCAGAGCGAGTGCAGCCATTACGGCTTGAAGGGCTGAGAATCCAGCAAAGAGAACCGCTGATGTAGAAGAGAACCAGTAGGCTACCAAAAAAGAAGGCAATTTCAACGGTTAGACAAATGATCACAAGTTTAGGTTATGCTCTTGTCACTTTCGTAGTGGAGATGGAGAATAGGAAAAAGAAGTGGCCAACATACCTCCCCAAAGGAACAGCAAGGCACCACCAGCGACGTTGATCAACTATTTCGGTGCAAGGTAACAACAAAAAAATATATAGTTGAGCATTGGACACTGAACAAACCAAGTACAATATGAACAAGCCAAGCATTGACAATGAAGAGAGGTTCAATTACCAAGCTCAAGCTTGCTAGCCACATGGCACCTCCTCGCAGAGGAAAGAGTAGACAGCAATTATTGCACCACATTATGAGAGGATTGTGATGATATTATGTTCGAGGAAGGGGGGAAAGAGAAAGAGGAAGTGTGAAAGCTCTAGAGGAAAGCGTAAGCGGTGTGGTGGAGGTGTGATGCCTCCGTCGTGGATAGTCAAGAGGTGAAGCTGGGGGTTTGAGAGATGGGACGAGGATGAAGAGCGTAAAGAATGTGTCTCAAGGCAAAGAGAGTTCTTGAAACCGAAGAGAGTCGATGGCGCCAATAAGCTGAGGTTAAGAGAAGATTAGTTCACTCCAGAGACGAGAAGAGTGAGTTGGCGAACGATAGATGATATTCGGGGCAATGAAAGAGTTGCAGTGAAGGTGAAAGTGTTAAAAAATGAGGTGCGAAAAAAGAGGGGTAGTGTAAAAATGTCACTGCAGAATGTGAGAGGTGTTCGTCAAACGAGGGCGCCTATTCTCGGACCCTTTCTCGTTACTGGGTTGTGGTACGGTGGAGGAATATAAGGCACGAAGGAGCAGGGATAAAAGAAAGAGAGAAAGAAAGAAAAGAAAAAAGAGGATGGGGAGGAGGGGGGAAAGAAGCAGATATACATGAAGGTGTAATAGGGGAAGGTCACGAAACACCTGCAACCGACGCGACCGCTTCCACTTGTGCTCTTGGCGGTGACGCAGAACCACCTTTGGGCATGCCACGGCCACAGGTAGCTGGCAGGCATGATCATATGGTATTCCACTCTAAAATTAACCCACCACGCTTTTGGACCTGAAGAGACGGATGAGGCCAATCCAATCCATGGGATGACGATGATGGCATCGAAGTGTATTGGGGTGCGAGTCTGAACTGGCGCAAAAACAATCGGACAAAAGGAAAAGTTTGTTGTGTGTGCGTGGTTAGACGTGCCGTGCTCTAAGCTGATCATGGGCCAATGTGTGTTTGTTGTCAGTGTTCTACGGGCTTACCCCTATTTCTGCCTCTCAACAAGCTTGACCACGTATCACTAGGTCAAAAGTTTAACTTGGGACTACCTTGATGGCTAAATAGGCGTTGGCCAAGATATACACACGAAAAAGGAGACCTACCACCTGATCAACAAAAATAAGGAGAACTCGCAAGGTATCCTGCAAAACAACCTTGATCTTCTAGCAGGTACACAGACACAAGTTACAGGAAAACAAGAATGCGCCATGCACAATACACTTTTAAAAGACAATCACCTAATACACATTGACGTGATAGGTTTGATACCTTTTTTCGTCGCCCTTCTCAAACTCACACTCTTACTCCTTTTTAAAAATCACTTGGATCCGACAAAACAACAGCCTTTTCACACTCCCTCATCACGAATGCGTCCCTTACATTAATATGGGTTGTACTCAAGAACACACTGATCTCCAAACCAAGGAAGCTTGCTGACTTGTGCCTCGGTCATCCACATAGCCGGCATCTACTGGCTGGAATGCAGCACACGCTTCACAGTTGAGTGCAAGCTCAGAGTTTGCTCATATCACGCATAACATTCTATCGAATAGCCCTTACTTGTGCAAGAGAGAAGCATCGAGTGATTTGCTATCACTATTCATGGCAACGATTGAGACAAAGAGCTGTGATGACTATTTCTTACAGCGGTACCTGTACAATTAATATACAGGATGTGAAGGTAACGTGTCAAGCGGTATATCTCTTGGCATAGTCTACAAGGATGTATAACATTATCATCTGGCACTTGACCGGGCTGAGGAAGGCATGAGTCCTTCTCCTCCCCTTTTCTCCTTCCCCCACGGTTAGAATAGATTCCACGGATGTAGTTCTAGGGAAGAAGCATGACTACCATCGCGCTCTCAACCGCGTCTCCAGTTTGAGTTCAAAGCACTTTGAATAAATTGGCTTCAAAACCAGTGGCTTGTATGTGTTTGGAGAATGGTGGCAAACCCAAAAGGACAGTGATGCAAAGATGCACAAAGACCTTAGACATTTGTAACATAGTCATGCCGCCTAGATTGCCCAAACCAGTGCCATGGAATTCTCCGTCTGAATTCAGGCAGCTCTATGAATGGTTCTATCCACCTCGGTTAGAGGATGGCTCGCCGGATGTCCAAAGTCAAGAGCGTGCTATGCGTCGTGTAATACTCTCTGTCAAAAATGGAAAGCACATAGTCAAAGGGAAGGGGGGAACAAGGAAACGGGAGATGACCAGATCCAACTTATTCAGCAAAGTATTATTCTTTTGTTCCATGGGATTGGCGGCTATAGGTAAAAGCATGGGAAGCTCGAGGCAAACTCCCCCATGCGATTGATTCAACGATGGCGTTTGTTCAAGTGATTTTGCGCGACTGGTCGGGCGTCTGTTCAGATCAGGATTTGCGCATGATGTATTCCATGGTCATTATCCGTTTCGTTAATGGCTATGTCGATGGATTCCAAACAGCCAAGACCGCCAAGTCAATTGCGTACCTGGCTCAAGAAAAAGTCGGCATGCCCCTGTGGTTTGTCGAGCTTCGACATACTGCCACCCACGACTATTTGCCGAGCTTGACTATCCTTCGAAGGGCAGCAGATGAGGTATATAAAGAGGAAAGAGAATGATGTGTTACTCATCCATTCCATGTACATATTGTTCTGGGGTTGACTAAAACAATTCTATTTTCAATGTAATCGTATAGGCTCTGGCATGGATGAATGTTAACTACTGGATACCTCAGCTGAATGCGATCACAGTGGATGAGGAGCCAAGCGAAGAGATGACTTCCGCTATGGTGAATGATGTTCGCTTGATGATCCAAAACTATCGGGACCAAAAGGAGCAACAAATTGCAGGCATGTTTTTTTTTATCTTTTCAAAATCTGTTCACTTTTGATTTAATCTGGCGATAAAAGAGTAGACGACTAATCTTTTTATCCCGTTTATCGACCTATTAATATTCTTTCTCCTCAGAAATGTCGCTACTTCCTCCAAAACAAGAGACTGTTGTCTTGAACCGATTGATGAAGGAGTTGTTGCGGCGTTGTGGAACAGGTGACCATTTACTCGATGCTTTATTGACCATCTTACTCGAACAAGGCATGTTGGTCCCCAAGAGCAAGAAAAAGCGTGCATCAACTCAAGACTTGACGCTGGCACCTTTGGGTGATATGGTTCAAGCCTGTTGGATGCCGCTAATGACTCGATTGCACGGTGAGCTCAAGGACATGAGCAGCATCAAGACCGGTGATGTGCTCCTGTTTTGGGACGAGCTGATAGACGCCATGCTGGATGAACTGCGTACTTCAAACAATACCAGTGGTAGTGGCAATACTACTACCACGGCGGGAATGGATATCGATGGTAGTAGCGCGAATGCCTCGGGATCGTCGTCAGCCTTGCAGAGTGAAAAAGGTTCTCGACCAACAAGCTACTTGTTAACGGTTACGGCTTGGATTAAACACTTGATCACACAGCATTATCAGCGTATCGCTGTATCTAAGCGACATACCTCCACGCTCACTACCACCTCCACGACTACCACAACAACGACAACATCCTCATCTAGCTCACCTTCTCCTAATTTGAGCTCCAAAACAAGTACAGCACCAAATCGTCCTTCATTCGCTGCCATGGCTGCCAAAATGGTCTCATCGTCCTCAATAGGCCCAGTATCAGCGAACGGACCAGAGTTTGACACGGTCTACGTCGCGCAGACTTGCCTTGAGCATCCGAACCCATTCACACGCTCAGTTCTCAACACCATCATGCAGCACGACCAAGAGATCAAGTCGAGGATAGAGCATCTAGTCAAGCGCATTGACCAACAGCTGCAAGGAGGCAGCCCTGCACCTACATCGTCGTCGCCAGTCATTGTTTCTCCTACTCCGACATCGATGAGTACGACCACTGAGTCATCTTCAATGGCAGCCCAACCTGCCGCTGGAACACCACCATTACCAACGCTACCCTCTGTTGATCATGAGATGGCATCACCTCCGAATCTAACAATGCCAGCAACTCCGGTCTCCCCAGCAGTAGGAACGGCTGTACCTACAATGCCTGCTAGCAGCAGCGACAATATTAGTAAAAGTACCCGCGGACCAAATTCGCCAAGAGTATGGACTTTGTTCGAGGAATCAGCGTGGCGCCCTACACCCATGGGTTGTCTGCCTGGAGGCATTCTTCCCGATCTTAATTTGCCATGGGAGCTCGACTCTCAGCCCATTGCAAGAATGCCATTGTCATAAACTCACCTCTCCAAAAAAAAGCCAGAATAAACAACAACGTCACTCCCAAACAGATATCCAACAGTACAAGCATATTTGTGATAACGAGAACTAAATGTTATTGTGAGAGAAGAAGAAAAAGAAAGATAAAAGAAGGGAGGTGGCATACAATTTTTCTCCGCATTTTGTTGACATAACAAAAATAAAAAAAGCAAATATGTCGCCAAAAAAAACTATTTGACATCGTCCCCGAATCGTCTCTTAAAACACTCCGCAAGACGGTGGAACCATTTACTATTGAAAGAAATTAAAAAAGAAAATGATGTGGGTTAGATTCAGTATCATCATATTATATCCAGCAATCTTCATCTCAATAAATATCATGTCAGTTGCACACAAATACAAAGGAAATACATACAGCAGCAGCCCTGGCACGCTGAGCAGCACGCTTGCCCGTTTGGGCCTGGAAACCCGACTTGATGGCCGAAACGGATCGTGTAGAACCGCAGGACTGGCAGACGACGAAAGAAAGACGGTTCTCCTTGTCCAGCATGGTATCGGGCGACTTGCAGGTCTTGCACGTCACATACTCAACGATGTAACGACGCAACACAGCCTCGATCTGCTTTTGTTGGAAGCGACCCTTGATGACCAACCGCTGCGAACCGTCAATAGAGCCAGATGTACCCAACTCAGCAAACAAGAACTGGATGACGTGCTCTGGGGGACGGCGCATACGCTTGCAAATGTCGGCCACGTTAGCAAAGATGGTCTTCTTGTTGCCATCGCGCATGACCGAAGGTGGCACAATCGTGTATCGCTTCTTGTCACCAGCCAGATCAGGGTTGTTCTGACGCAGGATCTTGAAAACACGCGACAGCAGTTCTGTGTAGGTGTAGTCGCGAGTCGTGCCGATCCAGCTCTCCTCTGCATCACCGCCACCCGCTGCTCCAGTCTTGGGCGAAGAGCTGTCGTCCTCTGCAAAAGGATCGTCGGCATCACGAGCGCCATCCTCGCCACCCTGCTCCTGGCCATCCTCGAAAGCCGAGAAATCAACCTTTTTCTTCTTCTTCTTCTTCTTCAGGTCGCCAAAGTCGAACGACTCGGTTGCACCATCGGCGGGCTCCTCACCAGCAGGAGCAGCACCATCCTCCTATGATATATATTGTTTAGTTGTAGTTGTGTGGGTGTTAACACTAGTTTTGTAGCAGTGGCCATCCGTTCAGTTATACAGGAAAACTGGATCCTATTACAGTGTGAAACGTACCTCAGTCTTGACCTTCTTCTTTTTCTTCTTCTTCAGGTCACCAAACATAGCCATAGGGTCCTCCTCGGCAGGGGCGGCATCGTCTTTAAAGGCGATCAGACAAGGGGTAAAAAAACGAGCAAGTACATCAGAAGCAAATTCATTTCATGTATGCACCATGACTCACACCATTCATATATGAACACCCTGTAGTGGCCGTCGCCTTTTGCTTCAGTGTATAACACTAAGAGATCGAAAAATGACTGCGGCTACCAATTCGTCTTGACAAATATAAACATGTAACTTACCACCAGCAGGGGCAGCCTCCTGGGAGTCCTGGGTCTCCTCGACGTCCTCCTCAACCTTCTTGGACTTTTTCTTCTTCTTCTTCATGCTGAGATCCAGGATGAGCTATAGTGGTTCAACAAAGAATGAGGAAAGGGGAAAAGGAAGGGGTTAAACAGACGAAGTATCTTCGTGTAGGTAATGACCCCTGTGTTGCTGTGTTGCTAAGGTAAATCCATGTGTAATAGCACGGGCCATGACGGTTGATAAGTTGATAAAATGTCAAATCCAGATGTGGCATTCAAGGATGCATCACTGGTTGGGGAAGACAAACTGAGGGGTATATTGCTATCATTGCTTCCGTTGTATTTCGAGGAGATATGGCTACGAGGCGTTGAAAGCCAAAATCATTCCTGACCACAAGCTCAGTCGTGTTTGCTTTCTGCAAATCCAGTTAAATTTCCAATGTAGTTAACTGAATAGTCATTGAGAGCTCTTCCAATCGAAAATGAAAGGTGATGATGGTCCGAGTAGCCAAATCCATTTGGATGAGAGAAAAGGTGTGTTATCTTTTAGGCTGTATGGTCAGGTTTGGTGCTGGGAAAAACATGTTGAGTTGAAAAGGGTAGGAGAGAGATCATGTAGAAGAGAAGCGATGCGGGTAAGCTAGGGCACAGTGGCCTTACTTCAGAATCCTGATCCTCAATCTTCATAGCATCGAGCTTTTCCTCAAGGTCAGCCATGGTGATGTGTGTCTGAAAGGTGGAAAGTGACCAGAATGCGTTCAGCAAGATCGACCGATGTTTTAATCTCCAACGCATCTACCAGAGCCAAGCCACTCGCAGTAAAAAATCCTAAATCTTTGACACGCACTTCACTCATAACATGCACTCTTATCCCTTTGCAGGGCAGAGAGGATAAAGATGTATCACTTGAGAAGAGATTATATGGAGAGACGGGTGGAAAAGTGATGAAACTAGCGAGGAGCACTTTGTTGCAAAAAAAATCTATCTAGGCTGTGTGTTCTTTTGGCTCCTACTTCCCTTCAGCTTCAAGCTGCCGAGACTGGGAGGTCCTGAATCTGCTTTATGAGGAAAGCTTTCTCGTCATTAAACTGTTCATCTTCGTTCCGGTCGTTGTGGAACGAGCTCAAGAACATGATCAACTTGTCCTGGTTCTTGGTCAGGATATCCAGTACGGGCTTGTTTTTGTTTGGATTGGCCACAAACACCTTAAACACATGGAATGCCTCAAATTGAATATTTCGACTCCGGTCCTTAAGAAGGATCATCATTAGCTTCAGATTTTCAGCACTCGCAATGTAACGTGTCATGATTGTAAAGTTGGCTCTGTCCAGCAGGATCTCACCCAGGAGCTAGAAAGAAGCGAGAAATCATGTAATGGTTAGGCCGGAGAATACATTTTCGAGTTGTGATACCAATCCAAAGATGGAAGACAAGATTGAGGGGAATCGGTTTCAAATCATCGGCCTCTGTACTTTTTCTCCTTTGGACCTTACCTTAAGCGACTGTCGTTTTGTGACATAGTTGTTCGACTGCAGCAGCCTGGTGTATTTCTCGAAAAACACATCGTAATTCCGCTCCAGAAAATCGGCCACTAGCAGCTTGTGTCGGCTCAAAATCTCTTTGAATGTTGCAAATGCGTCGCTGGCAATGTCAAACGTGTTCATCTCGACATAGTCAAAGAACCTGTAGATCTGTGGCGAGTTGATCACGATTCTCGTCAATACCTCGTGCCGCAGACACTCACGCAGAATCATGCCACAGTTCAGCGCAATCTCTTGGTTCTCATAGCTATGTCGGCCAAAAATGTCAACATGGAGGATATAGAAAAAAAATACCGCAAAAATGGTTAGAAACAACGTACAATTTTGCGACCATGAAAATAGGGGTTCGGATAAAAAAAATAGAAGAGAATCGCAGCACCGCCTCTTTGAAGAAGGCTAGAGCCAATCTATTTCTTCTCTCTCCATACCGCTACAGGTGTGACTGAGTGATATCATGGAGCACCTGTGTCAGCGGATTGTCTATTGCTGTCATGTTCTGTTTTCTCTTTGGAGAAAAAAAGACAGGGGCCGAAAAAAGAACCTTGTGTGTACTCACTAATGTAGCACACACTCCTCCATCTACCTTGAACTTGTACCGAGAGGCAACTCGTGTCCTCTCCTGTGTTTCCCATGTTGTATCATTTGCGTGCTAGTGTGTGTCGTTCAAAGCTTCTCCAGTCAAAGGTAAAGAAAACAATCCGCGCCGTGCAGCCGGAGTATCAGGAACATGCTGCTCGTGGAACAGGGGGAGGGGACAAGTCATGCTGTCATCTCGTTTGACCTCTCCTCCCACAGCACGTTTATCTTCAATACAATCAGCCCAGCCAGTGCGATCGACCGTCTGTGGGCAAGTACTTTTTTTCTGAGTGACCCCATCTATTCTACTCCCCTTTATCCCTTGTGCCTCAAGGGGAAGAATAGGGCTCTCCCCAGATTCTTCGATGACGATATGAGCCTCCTCAACCACCTCCTTCGCTATCCCTTTTCATCTTTGGGAGGTAGCGATGTCACGGCACCAATATCTCCCACTATTTTTGACGAATCAGTCAGCCTTTTCAGCTAACTTTCTTTGTTAGTTCCCCTTTCTTCCTTCCTCATGATGGCTGAAAGAACAACGAGATTTCCCTTTTTCCTTTCAGAAAATGTCGTCTTGTCACTTGAGCGAGTGAGCGAGCGAGAAGAGGTGGAATGATCTGCCCAAGAGTCGAGAGCGCGAATGAAAAAGGGTAGAGAACAATGGCAATGCCACGAACAGAATATGAAGAGACATGACAGGCTGTGATGTTGAGAATCACTTGGATTGCTGTTGTGTTGAGATTCTCCCTCTCCAACCAGTATTCCACTATGTGCTCTTCTCCCACACTCTAATCTGGTCAGTCTTTCTTCCCTCTCCCCCACTGACCCCAAAAATCAATATGCTTAAATCATCTATGATCAGCGATACATGTACCGCGGGTTGTGTGTGCATGTCCATGTGCAACCAAGACACTCGCAAGGAAAGGAGGTGCAAGGACAGGAGATTTGGGAAGTGATTGAGACATTCGTTTGTGTAAAAAAATGTGCAGTGTCGTTTTTCCTTACCCTCGGATGAGTGTAAAAAGGATCTGGTCCCGAGTACACAGATATTCAATCGTGGGCGATCTGGATCCAATATGGCGGCGGAGCAAGTTGTTGAAAATCTGGGCTACATCTTTTTTTGCTTCGAACTCAAACTTGGCAATATTATCAACAAGAAGCTGCAAGATGTTGTTGCTGTACACCTCTTGTGCTAACTGAGCAACCGTCTCGGGCACCGGATCGCTCTCTATAATAGCGTTTCAAATTCGTTCATGGAGACACGCAAAGATGAAAAAAAGAGGAAAGGGACGGCTTCCCTCACAATGAGTATTTTCTTGAAGGCTTGGTAACAACAACAAAATCAGAGCGGTATGGTTTTATGCCAATGTCCCTTCTCATTGTTTTTGAGTGAAGGGGCGGTAGAAGCAATAAGAGCGAATATTGCCAAGAGACTTGCCTCCGTCACCATAGAGGATCGACTTGTATGATACCAAGATTTTGGATATATCTTCGGTTGCCTATTATCAAACACATTGGAATGACACAAGAAAAAAGGGCACTGCATCGATAAGAGGGTTGCCATGCTTGCGGTCATAGTGCAGGAAGAGGACAAAGCTTTTTGCTGGGGTGGGTCGCGGCTGACTTTGCAAATCAATAGCAGGCAAGGATAGCGTATTCTTTTGGGACATGAGAAGAATATCTGTATCAAGGTTGGCGGCCTGATTTTTTGTATGAGCCGTACCTTTCTGTTGTCAGGTCCGTCAAGTCGGTGAATGGCGTCCTTGAGATTCCGGGTAAGCTCATAGGGAGTTTTTGGTTTTGGCTTGAAGAAGTTCATGGCCGGCAGTGTGTTAATGAGAATAAAGTAATGAGACGAAAATAAACAAGGAGGAAGGAGAAGAGGAGTAAGGAATGAGAAAGGAATGAGAGATGAGAAGTTGAAGAATGAGGAAGAATATACCAAAAAAAAAAAAAAAGTGTGGAGAGAGCACACACACAAAATCTCGCAAAAACTCACGCATGGCCTGACAGTCAGCCTCTGTGGGACAGTCTGTCAGTCTACAAATGTAACCTCTCTGAAAACCATCCCCTTTCTCCCGTCCCATTATTGTACAACAATAGGACGTCTTCAAGAAGTTTCGACGAAATTGGAGTGGCCTACATGCAGGCAAAATCAATCTAGGCACATGGAGACCAGTTATCGAGAAACACACCAAACCCTTCTGAACGATGACAATCCTTGGAAACAACAAGGAAAGTGACGGTATTGCTCTCTCTAAGAACAGTGATTAGAATGAACACAACGATGGCGTGCAAGGCTATAGAATATCCGTCTACCGATGAGTTTAGAAGGGCATGTTGTAGGTCATAAGTCATGGTGAATACAGTCATCCTTCTTTTTTTCGATTGTCCTGTTTGCTGTGAGCTTTTTCTCTCCATGCCAACGTTTATGACATCCAGTTCCTGGAATACAGCTGTAGGACAAGGAGTGCAGCGTCATTTCCCTCTTTCCTCTTGGTTGTACATCTACAAAGTACACAACGCCAGGAAAACAAGTGGCAATTTTCAGGAAGCTTATAATTACTTCTTTCCGTGATGAGGAATAGCACGTTGTTGAGTATATGGTACACAATGTAAAGTACAATAAAGAAATGACGCTGGACAAACGAAAAAAAAAAGATAAAAAAAACTAGAGATACATCGGTTGCTACAAGTGTGTGTCTCCATGCCGAGCAAGGAAAGCTGCTCGGAGTTGAGCATTAATATCGTCATACTCGCGGTTCTCAACTGCTGATACGCCCGGTTGCTGTTGGTGCTGATGAAGTGTTGGTGGAAGCGTAGAAAAAGCCTCAACATCTACCATATCGTCATCTTCGTCCAGAGATATCGACACATCTGACTGTTGCTGTTGTTGTTGCTGTTGTTCATGATAAGGATGTAGGCGCCGTTGGTCGTGCAGAGCGTAGAGCGGACCCATATTGGGTGAATCAAGTGGCAAACCAAAACGAGATGCATGCACTTCTTGTAGAATGCTGTTCATCTGACTATACAAGGCTCCGCATTGTGATCCTGTGAAGCCTTCGGTATCTGAAGATGAGGCTGGACGTAGAGGCTCTGAAGACGATGTACTGATGTTGCTACTATTACTGATATTGCCGAATGCGTCGTCGTTTTTGTCACCATGGCGGTCTCGATTAACGGCTGCCTGCTGTTGCTCTCGACGGTGGGTATCGACGTCAGGGACATGAATGATGGGTGGTTGCAATGTAATCTGCGTACGAGTCGATATTTTGATTGGCCCTTGGCCAAACAAGGCTGCTGCACTGGTATGGCTGGAGGGTGATGCTAATGATGTCTGTTGATGTTGATGCTGCTGATACAGAGTTTGTTGATGTTGCCTTGTCACCTCATATTCACTATATTGACTTGCCTCCTGCCACGGTGCTGACGTATGTTCGCCATTTTCGCTCTCTGGTGACGACTGCAGTGGCGGACTACAAATACACCAAGGTAAATGACAGAACAAATGTCAGAATAAATGAAACAAAAGACAGAAAAAAAAACTTGGGCCCTACAGAATGCGTTGAACGAGGCCAAATACATGCACATTTCTCCATTTTTTTTGTCCGCTCGTTACGTTACTTTGAGCTTAGAGTGATCCGTTTCAACTTCTTCAGGACTCGGCCTTCGATGCCAATAGAGCCAGGGGTCACATAATCATCCTCTGACAGAGTATGTGCTTGCCGCTGTTGTTGTTGTTGCTCTTCTTGAAGAAAGTGGTGGCGATGATTCTGGTGATGCGCCACCATAGCGCCACTTTCTTGGTCTACTTCAGCCTGTGGTGGCAATGGTGCATCACTATGGTGAGCTTCGTCCCATGTGCCGCGGGGCCGTTTCATTCGTTTGGATGGAGACCTAGAATGGCAAGGCTGGAGCGGATAGGGCGTAATGGTGAAAAAGTACGGTATTGTTGGCAGCGATCCTCCACCTGACATTTGTGCATTCAGTATTGTTCGACAAGGTCAAGGGACAGAAAAGCGCGGACCAACGTACACCATCCTCCCAGTGGCTGGTGGCTTTGTTGGACAATCTCCCATTGGCTGGGTTAAAACTGAAAAACGCCTTGAGGCGTCGCGAACCCCACAGAACAATCAGAAAATAATGGCCGTGTCTAAGATCTTTCATGTCCTTTAGCTTGAGCCTCGTGGTCCATTATATCACCATATCGCCATATCTCCACCATCTTCGTACTTGTAACAGAGCAAGGGAGATAGGGAGATTCAGTAATCGATTCTGCGTTCAGAAAAGAATTTTTTTGTCGACCTCAGGAACTTGCATCGTCCGCTGTCCACGAGGACTTGAACAAGAAAAGATTCTTGTGTGACAGGACTCACAAAAATAAAGATGATAGCTTGTTCAGTCTAAAATCTCTTGTTCTAGGCAGCTCTGAATAAGGGTGCCATTGGATCTTCCAGCATCCAAGGTTCAAGGTTCATCCGAGGATGCACTGACCGTGGTCCACTAGCACTGCTACGCCATATCTGTCCTTGTACCCCTCTCTTCAATAGTTCCTGCAGTTTGCCGTACAACGCCCATTTCCCGCCCTTGGCCTGTCAAATCGTTTTCTGATGGACGCATGCCCTTCTTCCCTCCTTCACCTAACCACCTGTTGCACATTGTTGCAGTGGGCTGTCCATCTCTTTTCAGCCCGCTGCCTCTTTTGGGTTGGCTTTTGTGGCTATGGAGGAAATCTGGGTGTCATGCACGATTGTCTTGAAGTTTTATCAGCATTCAAGACTTTTTACGGAGACAAAAAAAGGCAAAAGCCCGCTCCTTGCCACAGACGCAACGCGGGGCTTCATTATAACTCTATTCAATGGGAAGACAGCAGCCACAGACAGGCAGCCATGGTGGTGGGGGTCAATGTTCACCTTGACAAACGTCCAGGAAAAGTGAACATTGTTCGATGTGAAGATGATAAAGTCTAACGTCAAGACACAAAAGGACAAAGAAGGAAGTGAGACTAACCACTGCCCACATTTTTCGGAGTGAACGCATGAGCGTGTGTTTGTGTCAAAGGAAACATAAAGTTGCTGATGCCCAGTATGATGTAATCAGGGCATGGAGCAGTTTTGCCCAAAGGATAAAAAGGTTTTAGGTTCCTTCATTCATGTGCTTCTTTTCATCTCTCATTTCACCACACTCCTCGTACATTCCTTCCACACAAGTCACTACAAACTATCCAACATGGCTCTTACCTTCAGCGATATCTTCAAGTTCATTTTTGCCGTCATCCTCCCTCCTATCGGTGTCCTGCTTGAGGTAGCGTATCTGTTTTTAGAATCCATTCTGTGTAGAATATCATATGCGACCGCGTTTTTTTTTCTTACTTTTGCCAAGAACAAAAACTCACTGACTTCTCTGAAACACTCCAACGAGTAGAAAGGTTGCGGTTGTGACCTCCTCATCAACATCCTCTTGACGTGCTTGGGTTACATTCCTGGTATGTGCTTCTTTTTTGTTATGGAAGAATTTGATTATCTCTGGTCTTCACTCTCGTGTGTGCTGTCTGGAATACCTTGTACTCCCCCCCCCCCAAAAAAAACGCTTCCAGAAATACTGACCTCTTGTTTTTCACACGTTCTCTTTTCATACAATCAATAGGCATCATTCACGCCTTCTACATCATCTTGAAGTATTAGAGCTGGGAGGTGCCTATCACCCTGTAACTATCAGACCGCAAAAACAGGGCACCTCCCATGTAGCTTCAATATGAACAACTTTTTCCCGTCCGTCTCTCGCTGCGACCCTTATTTTTCTCTTCCTTCCCGCCAATACTTCTAAGTCGCCAAGGCTACGCAAAATGGAGCAAACTGTTTTGACGGACAAACTTCCTAAGGATGGAGGAACGTTTTTTTAGGCGAGACGTCGAAAGCCAGTAGTAACCCTTCTTGCATTTTGAAGGCAAAATGATGGTTTTACATGTTTTGCCTTTTGTACAGCCGTTGTCCTTTTGTTCATTGTCTTCTCATTCTTTTTGACTCTGTCTTTGCCAACCCTTGTCTCTGTATTCTATCACCAAACCCATTAAATTGAGAGATTCACCTATATTGCTTATTACATTTTTTGGGAAAAATGGTTTATTTTTTTCTCATGAGAAGGGAGTGTCCAGCTGTGTGAGAATGGAGGAGCTAAAAAAGAAAAGGAGTCTCCTTTTTCCTTTTTCCTCTTTACAAGTTTGGCAGGTTGATGTAACATACATTGCCCGAATATGATCGTTTCTGTTCTTGTTTTGGTAGTAAGTTACAAAAAAAAAATTGGCTCTTCCCACACACTCAGGGTCATCCAATATACAATTCTACGATTTTATTAGTGGACAAGAGGGTATAGTAACAAACAAATGTAATACAAAAAAGAACGAGTGTGGTGGGCGTCGGGGACGTCATCCAACAAGTTCAAGAAAAAAAATATCACAGCAGGCAAACGCTGAGCTGTTATTGGAGTTTTTTTTTTCTCTTTTACTTTCACCCGCTCCTATCTCATGCGTCATCCGAGGTGGTAGGCCCAAAAAAGAGCGTTCTTTTTTTGTCTACATCATCCTCTATCCGGACTCTCTTGCGCATGCTCACTCCTTTTCTTTAGAGATCCAGAGGACGAACTGTAGTCCGGTGGGTGACGGGGCCTGTTGGGAACATGGTCTTAGGAATAGAGACCCTTCGTTGCAGCTTGGTAGACTTCGGATCTTCTATGTTCTCCACGCCCCAATCCTGGACGGTGATGAATGGTTGCTCACCCTCTGCTTCCCGTGCAGGCGAGAATGCCAGCACAGTAGGAGTGGAGGGGAAGAGTGCCGACTGGGGAGAGCTGGGTGAACGTGGCGACAATTGACGAGGTTTGGTATCGATTGACAGTCCCCGAACCTTTTGCTGCAATGTGTTCTGCTCCTTGGGTGAGGTTGCTGCTGGCGAGATTGTTGTTGTCACTGTACAGTTAATATTTGTATCTGCTGGTGTTGCTGATTCTGTTGCTGCTGTTGTTGATGTCGAAGCCTCGTCTTTTTCTTCTGTGATAGTTGTCTTGATCTTCTGTTCTTGATTGTCCAAGTTATCGTGATGGTTATCGAGCGAAAAGTCTTCGATGTCAGATTCAGACAAGAGCAAGTGTGACCGATCGGCCTTGGATCCGTCAGGACCGGGGAGCTGGTACAGAGGCTGACCCATCTCGAGTAAGGCCTTAACCAGATCGTCGGCGAGATTCACAGAGTTGGGAGGGTCTTCACGGACCTGCGTCCAGCCGACCGGGGGAGAACCTGGTGGCGAGATCAGCCAGTTCTTCTCAAGCTCAGGCGGTTGCAGGTAGTGGCGAGCTGGGTCCATGGTCAGGTCGGTGTGCTGGCCAAAGTAGACTCGCAGATTGGCACCATCAAAATGGGTGTTGTGCATGATAGCCTTGGCGCGCTGGGCGTCAAAAGTGGACTCATAAACGACAAAGACTCGCAAGAAGGACTTGATAGGTGCAAAGTACAGAACCGTGCCAAACTCTTCGGCCTTAGACTTGAGCTTGGTGATAAAGGCCTCAGACTCGAAGTGTTGCGTCTCGAGGTGAGTGATAATAATGGTGTTGGTGGGCACGGACGGAGATGTTGCCTCGGGCATAATGGTTATATAAAGGTGGGCGTATATGTGTGTGTTTGTAAGAGTGAGGGGTGAGTTGTTCAACTAGAAGCGGAGTGTAATGGGTGTGGGGGGTATGAATGTGTTTGGAAAGTGAAGGAAAGAAATGAAAGAGAAGAGGTTCAGAAGCAAAAGTGAGTGAGGTATATGAGTGGTGTTCGTGGTGGGAGGGGAAAAAAAGAGTGTCTTTGATAGCGTTCTTTTAAAGAACTCTTTCAAGGTTCAGCTGATGCAACGCGGAGGGGTCTAGAAATCCGAAATGGAATGGAGGGATTCGATGGAAAAGAGAATATTCACGTATCAAGGACTGGGGGGAGAGGAGGGGGATAATGTCAACTGGTATGACTATAAATTTAGTTTGCCATAAAAAAAGACCTCTGGTTCTCAGTACAATACGAAGGGAAAGAGACGACCCCTTTGCCCCTCCCTTTTCCATGGTTTATGTCTCTACCCTCCATCCCCTTTCCCTCTCTTCTCCCTTGTCCATTCTAAGACAGAAATATGAAAATGATGTGTGGGATAAGTGTGTGTAATGGGCGGTGGTGTGTCTGGTGGAGATATTTGGCCAAGACCCTTCTCGGACTTCGATCAAGACCTTCCACAAAAGAACATCCTCATGGAATACGCCTAACATACGTTTTCCCCTCGCTCTCTTTTGAACCCTTTCATTTCCACCTCCCCCTTCTCTCCTATTTTTTTATAAACTCGCACTCCCGAACAGTGAGAAGCGCAGATGTACCTGTGAGCAACACCTTCTTGGACTTCTATCCATCCACTCCACGTTTTCTTTTTTCGTCCAACTGATTGTCGCACACACATAAACACACGCTCCCACTGAACAGCCGGGTCCTTTAGGAAACAGCATTAACAGCAAGATGCAATCACACAAGTCTAACAGTGCCTGGACTTGTGCTTCTGTTTTAAACAGATCGGTGACATCTGATCCCATTGATTCTGTTGACCCAGCTTCTGATGTAGCGAGGAAAGATGATCGATCCGTCTTCGTCAACAACAGAGGCATTGTTGTCTATGGGTTTACTTTCAGACACTTTGGGATCAAGGGGGATGAACGTAATACCAAGGATGATGAGCAAATCTTGTTCGCTGGATGGATGTCTAGTCTTGTTGGTACGTGATCATACCCATCTTCTTGAAATATCAAGCATAGGGGGAAAAAAGGGTGCATGTTTTAGCCGCATTGACCGAATGAACCCTGTTTTCCATCAGCTCTTTCCATCCAAGTCGTCCAAAATGAATCTCATCCCTGCTGTCCAAATGTTTGGCAATAACCTCCTTCTTGTGTGTGTGTGTGTGGACGCTCACTTGCCCAGATAATTGGTACCTGGGCGTGATATTGCACCATTCACCATTCAGTTTACTAAAGCTTCTTACTTGTCTCGTTCGCTTATGCCGTTTCTCTTTCCCACCTCCTTCATCCCGTGGAATAAAGAACGTGCGGATGGCACTCTCTATCTAGAGGGTCAGCCAAGTCCATCAGAGATTTGTTTGCTAGAAGATCTCCGTCGGCAGAAGCAAAAGCCAAAAAGATTCTTTGGATTTGACACCTGGACTGGGTATCAATCCATCGATGGAGCAATCAAGGCAGTGCACGATCTCGCTGCGCTATCTAGGACCACTACTACCGTCGTCGTCTTGCTCGAATCTGCCAGGGATGTTGCATGCTCGGGCGAGGCTGGTCAGCACACCATTATGGCAATTGATAAAGACGGCAAACTATGGTCGTGGGCTTACGCTCTGGCGACGGATGATGAAGAAATTGTGAAGGGAAAGCAAGCCCTTCGTACAGTGAAACTTGCGAGTATGATCCCACAGTTAATTGTGCCCTGTGAAAGTGATGGTAATAACGAGGTTCGTTTCAAGAGAGTCTGGGCTGGAGACGCTCACTTCTTGGCACTCGCAGCCGATGGGCGGCTGTTCAGTTGGGGATCTGGCCGGTTTGGCCAACTTGGACACGGTACCATCCAGCATCGCCTTGACCATCCAACAGCGATCGAGGCGCTAGAGGGCCTTCGAATTGTAGATGCGGCGTGTGGGGCTTCACATAGTTTGGCGCTATCAGGTAATACATGAGTGGTAATATGGTTGTGTTTGTATACAGGCGTGTTTTTTGTGTCGAACAGTCCTGCATGGAAACTCTTTCACAGAATTCTATGTTATTTTTTCTTTCTTCGTATTGGACAGTCAAACACAGGGGTCATTCTCCTTTACCCACCCTCAGATGCCTTATTTTTTCGAACCATTCCTGCCTTTCTACCCCACTGAACCAGGACTTTGTTTTATAAGAATAGATATTGGAGATGTCTACGCTTTTGGACTGAACAGTCACGGCCAGCTTGGCATTGGAGCCACGACTCTCAAGCATCGCCAACAGACGGATGACACTGCCGATTCATCCAACACTGCCATACCGCAGCCAGTCGACTTTTACGACACAGGAGCATCCTTCACAGAGCCGTTGGGCGACGTTCGTATCGTCAAACTAGCCTGCGGCAACGCTCATTCTGCCGTCCTTGATGGTAATACTGATATCTACAACTATCACTTGGCATGTTTTTGTTCAATTCGGGCATGTTGAACTGACACGGCTTCCATGAGTTGTGATGTTCATGTGCTCTGGATGGTGTACATATTTACATCCCTGTCGCCGTCTCTCTACATTGTTTATTTGTCTTAATGCCCATGGTCCTACAATTTGGTCGGACAATCCATGCATTTTTGTGAGTTATGGTCATTGACTGTTATGAATCATATTTCCCATGTTATGTCTCTCTTGACTCTTGCCACGTCTCGCATCATGCGTCATTGATCTTTATTCCTGCGACACAGAACACGGTCATCTCTATACCTGTGGCTGGAACAAGTATGAACAGCTCGGCCATATTCGTCATGATATCCCCGATAGTGTTGAAAAAGATATTCTCCGAGAACAAACATCCTCGATTTCATTCTTCCAGCGTATCCCTTCGGACCGGGCATGGAACCACATCTACTGCGGGCGTTGGACGACTTTTGTATGGTAACACCCAATTCTATAGTTACACCATGCAATAAAGTAAAGCATAAGGGAGTGAAGGATATTGACTGCGTTTGGTCATCAAATTGAGGCGCATCACACATGACAGGAGCATAAGAATGAAAAAAAAGCAGCAGCGAAGATGAACAAAGAACTCGATAGGAGCTTGCACCTTGTAGCTAACCGTCGCTGCACAAATGGGTATGCATTTGCAGCCGTCAAGTTTTGTCTTTTTTATGCAACTTATTTCTAACGCACATATTCTTAGTTCATACCATGACCCCAGCATTTGCTCATCAACTCCTTTTGAGCTCTACTTGGACGTAGATGGACCGTCACCCTGAAGGCGGGGGTACTATGAGCTCAGATATGAGAGCCAAATGTCTTTGCATCATCGTTTTTTTTTTCTTAGGTGAATAGTCCGCCCACTCCTCGGACGGCTCATGGGAATCCTGGCCATGACTGTCCCTGGCTCTTCTGTGCTCATAAAGCAAAAACTCTAGTGCATTTTGGCAATAAAGAAAAGTTATCTAGACAACAGAAACAGACAACAATAAACGAAGCTTTTGACAAGGAACCACCCAATAGTGGACGAAAAAAGGTCATTACATGGACACTTCTTCAACGAACCACTCAGGAGTATTGAGTGGGCACCTTCCTCCTAAACGTGATGTGATGGTGGAGCCCGACTGGCACCAAGTGTGTTATACAATAAGGTTTTTTTCTTTTCAGAAATCGGGCAGATGTGAAAGTTGAGAGCTCAGCACAGTGTTGCAGGGGAAGAGAGAGGTTGGGGACCCGTTCACCTCCTTAACAACACAACAACAAAACAGTCATCACGAATAGCAATTGCGAACGCTTTGTTCTAGTTTGCCGCGAGAGATATAGAAAGGAAAGAGGGGGGGAGCGAAGTGAATGCATTGCGGGGCCTTTGCTACTTAGCATACCGTTTGCGGGGGAGGGGCAGAGTGATGTGTCGGTCTCTTATTTTTTGAAAATTGTCCTTGAGTTATTCCGAACGTTGCATTGTGAGGAGTAAGTCAAAAGTTTTCTCGTCTGTCCACGATTTTTTTTGTTGGCCCTCCATCAACATCGGCACTTTTGAAAGCACGGACAGAAACGGGGGAAACAAAAAATCCCTTGCAGAGGAAAGTAGGGGGTTTGGCCACCTTTGTATCCAGAGGGCAATGAAACAAGCTATAGCATTCAAATTGCCTGTTGGAATGCGATTGACCACAGGAGAAGAGAACGGAGACCGTGAATGTTGTTTTTTTACGCAGTTCATGCTTTTATGTCTTCTGCACGAGAACTTGTACCTCTATTCTAATACTGGTGCAGTCTTCGTTCTCTCCTCCTCTCCCATTCTCCTTTGACGAAGAGAGAACACAACTCAAGGATCCAATTTTTTTTCATCGATACCCAAACATGTCTCAGCATGTATTACGAAAGAAAGGTTACAGTGCTCGGGAGTCGTGAGACCTACCTCGCGTCCCCTGAGATTAAAAAAATGTCTTTTGAGACCGTGATTTGTCCACTCTCCTGAAGTTTTGAAAGGTGGAAGGAAGTCAAGGGCAATATCAACAAAAAAAAAAAATAAAAATAAAAAAAACTGCGCGCCAGGTTGGGATCTCGTTCGTGTGGAAAGCAAGTCTGAAAAGAATTTGCACTGCCGAAAATGCTACATGCATTATGGTGCCCACATGTACGACTATCTGCTCCACCGCCCTCTCCATTTCCTCACCACCATCCCTCCGCCCTTTGGCTACAAGACAAAAACACATGCATCACTATGGGACAATTGGTTGGTCGTTTTGGTTTTCTGGACACAAAATGATGTGTTTCCTCAAATCCCGCTTGGGCGCTTGTTTTATGAGTAAAAGCACTCTCCATATACAACAATGATCAGAAGCCTTGGGTTGGCTCTTTTTTTGTTTACAAACTGCTCCTTTCTTTTTCCTGGACTTCCAAACACACACACAAACTAGTGGGATGGATGGGATGCTCAAAATTTGGTACAACGGTTTTTAATGATGATCTGGAATTAGTTTAGCAATGAAGAGGGGGGGGGGAAGGAGAGATGAAAAGGGGTATGCTAGCTTCTCACTGGGAGGAGCTACGCCCAACGTCTATTACTTTCTTTTTTCGTTTTGATGATGTAAAAAATGACAATCTTGGACTCAAATCCTTATAGGACAAGAGAGCCGATGGCAGCAACAACGGCAAGGGCGAGAGCCGAACCAGCCTTGACGGAGCTAGCAGCACCAGTGGGTGTAGGAGCGTTGGTAGCCGTCCGGGTGGCCTGTATCTGGGTGGCAGGGAGCGTGGCGGTAGTAGCGACCGCAGAGGAGGTGGGGAGGAGCGTCGCGGAAGGGATAGGACCCGAGCCCTGGATGGTGAAGTCGGCAGACCAGGAGTTTTCACCACCAGTGGGCGACATGATGCCGTAAACTGTACCCGAAGCAACAGTGGGAGGGATGGCAACCGAGGCGGATTTCCCACTCGTGCAGTTGAGGAAGCCAATGGGATTGACACCGCTAACAGGGACCTTCTGCTTGGATAGCTTGGGATCTGGGGCGACGAGCAGGTTGATGGGGATCAACTTGGAGGGGTCGGCCCAGTCGCATAGGTACTTCCAGGAAACGGTGTGGTTCTTACCAGCAGTCCACACGGTAGTAGAAATGGGTTCGGTGAAATGTATATCTTTGGTCGGTTTCTGAGCGGAGGCGACGGCGATGGCGGCAACGCAGGCGATGAGGATGGACTTCATACTGAAATGAGTGGAAGGGGGGTTTGTGATGGGACTAAAGAACAAAGACGAGAAGTCGAGAGAGCAGCAAGTATTTATGAGGGGGGTCGTGCCTGGTTGCTGTGTACCGGAGGTGGGTTTCGAGGAGGAGGGGGGAGGGAGATGAGAGAAGTAAAGCGGTTGGTAAATGAGAACAAAAGAAAAAGCTTTAAGTTGGCTCTCGGTGCCAGTGCCATGCTCATTTTTATACACACTTATACACATGCGTTTGTCGAGAGTGAAGCCAGGCTAACTGACCTCCAACCAACCAACCAGCCGACCAACTAGCCAACCAACCCGTCAACAGCAACAACAGGAGTAGGCTTGTTAGGCAACAGCCATCCAGTTGCGAAATGGAGTAAAGAATGTTGTGGGTATTGTTAGGTTTAACGTCTGTAACCTTTGTACGCTTGGACTTTTGTGAGCAACTGCAGCAGACTGACAGGGTTGACAAAGAGAAGGGAATTTTGGATCAAACAGCCTTTGCCTCAGCATTGCCTTTGTCGATTTCATAAACTTGTTTTAATTCAATGATGATTGGTTAGTGTTGTTTCCTATTTCTTGCGGGTATTTGGAGAATCTAAAAAATATCGCTCTCTTTCTTATGTCATCCGCCAAAAACTGTTAAGAATGAGAATAGCTATGACATCCATACTGTCTGTCCCCTTCTGGACTCTGGAGGCTTGAAAAATAACAAAGGAAGGGACATGGGGGAGAAGAATCGAATCACACTTCCCTAGGCCAAACTCAGCCCTACCAACTCCGTACTGGGTCGAGAACATTATTCTCTTTGTCCTACCAACAGCCGATTTCTATCCTAAATTTATCTTATGTAGCATGTGGGCATTCTCCCTCAAACCACAGTGGTCCCCTATCTTCCTATTTTCGACTTGTAAAACTCAACAATACGTGAAGTACGTACTTACTGGTTCTCCCCATGTGTGCAAGGTCTTGGTTCAGGGGGAAAGAGGGAACTGATCCACACCACATCGAAAAAGATTGTTGAGCAGTAATAGTGAACTATGATGAGGTAGTGAAGGTGGATGTAGATTGATGGAGTGAGGAGAAGAGCTACATCAATCGTTCATTTCTCTTAACAGCTGTCTATTACCGCTGCTCTTGACAGCAGTCAAAACAGCTCAGCATAGCCCCATGGTGTGTAGAAATCGCCTCCGCCACCATTAGAGAACTCCAATCCTCGAGTTTTATGGAGAAAAAGGTAAAGGTTGCATTAAGTTTACGCAGTCATACATAGATATTTTGGGCTACATGAATACGTTTGTACGGTACATGCTTTTCCTGCTTATCTGGCTGACATGCCTGTTGCACAACAGTGGCACGCAACATACATATTAGAGCGGTTATTGCGTCAGAAATTCTGAAGTTTGTACTAGACTTTCTAGACTGGGGTAGATATACGCAGAGCAATACCATGTTCCGGAAGAAATATAAATGTCGTTTCGCGGTGTTTGATCCTGTGGAGGCTAAGGGAAGCGTTCAAAATATTTTTGTTGTTTACTTGCTGCTGCTGATCATACTTTTCTATTACATGACCAATTTGTTTGTTTCCAGAGACTGAATACTCCAGTGTCATTTTGGTGAGTAGTGCAAAGCTCCTTGCACTCCCATGGATCCTTTTGACACAAGGATATGCATGTTTTTTTTCTTTTGGTGGCAAAGACCAACACGGAGAGAATAGTGGGGAATTAATAGGGGCGACAAATGAACCAAGGCAAGGAGATCTAAAACCAACAAACTTCTGCAGATGAGGGTACTTGTTCATGCCCTCCATGCCATGCATGGTCGGCAAAAGGCACTCATTTTTCACGTTCTCCACCTCCCTGCAGTCGACAGAGAGAATCCTCGTGACTACGCTAAACTTGGAGAAGTGAAATTTCAATTTTCCAGTGTTTCTTGTGAGCATGCCTGTTTGGAGCGTCTCATAGTGCAAATTTGTACCACATTGCAGTTGACTAAGTGACATGTCAACATCGGTCTCGCAGCAAGAGGATTAGTGAATGCACGAGTGTGTTAAGGGACAAGAGGCTTTTCACAATTTATAAGGGCTCAGAAAAACACCAACATTTCATTCTCGCTCGTCATTGGTGGGCTAGAGACATATCGGATAACATGTTCTTACCGGGTAAAAGGTTGTTCGGCTGATACAAGAAAAAAGTTTGTTTTATTAATTTCGTGACAAACGGGAGAGAGAGCGAGATTACGAAGAATGGATGGAAATGAAAAAGGAATATTTATGCCATCAAGGTGCCAACAGCAAGGGCAAGGGCAGCCACCAGGGAGGTAGCAATCTTGAGCGAACCAGCACTCGAATCGGGCTTCTCCTGGTTCTGAGGAGTTGTGGATTCAACGGGAGCAGGTGCCGCGGTAGTAGGAGCAGAGGTAGGAGCAGGATCAGAGGCCTTAGGAGGATCAATACCAAGAATGGTGAAAGAACCCGAGTATGACTGGAAAGGCTCAGTGTCGACGTGGATTGAGTAAGCTCCGGTGGTCAAGTTGGCGGGGAGGACAACCGTAGCCTTGTTGGAGTTCAAGCAGTCAAGAGTACCGATGGCATCAATGTTCGGGACGAGGATCTGTGTCTTGTTTTCTGGGCCAGTGCTGTGGTACAGGACAATGTTGAGTGGTCCGCGGCCTGCATTTACTTTATCACACTTGTTAGTCCATGAGACAGTGTGGGTCGAGCCAGCCTTCCAGAAAGTGGCCTGGATGGGTTCGGAGTAGAACAAACGTTTCTCATCGACCACATTCTGGGCAGAGACGGAGGCAACGAGAAGTGCGGCAACAGCAAGAGTAGCAGACTTCATGACGGTCGGATGTACTAAGGAAGAGGGGGAGGATACGGAAAGGAAAGGGGGTATAGTAAAGGGTGGTGTAAAGGACTGGAAGGGGGTAAAAGAACAAAGAGCAATACGAGTTCTGGGTGAGAGTCTCTTTTATACCTCCAGTATCCATTAGCTGTTGACAGCAGGAGTACATTTGTGAGTGATTAAAGTTTTTTTGAATAAAAAGAATGATCTTGCCTCGGTAATTGATTGTTTGTTTCCAGTAATTGCTCTCTCTTTCTCTCATCTTCCTCCTCCTATGATCATGAACTTTTACCGTTACGAGCGCTATTGAGGACAAAGTAGCATAAAAGAGTCAAATCACTTTTCGAAAAGCGAGGCAGCTGGAGTTTGGTTGGTTTCTGTCAGACCACCCATAGGCTACACTTTTGTCTCCAATATGTTACTCGCGTATTCTAATCCTACTTTTTTTTGAAAGATGGTAGCTTTGAAGCGGATAGAAGCAAACATGAAGTCCGATTCCGATCAATTGTGCTCAGTTTGTCGTGCAGAAGTGTAAGCTGAACAAGTGTGGTTATCGGATCACACAATCTTTCATATGCTTTCACATCGTACGCATCATAGAGACACCCTAGAGTACCAGCTCCGTAGTCTAGAGAATATCGTTTTGCTAAAAAGATCGAGTGATGGACCATCGCAGTAGTTGCTGAGAAGACTTCATACCACCATGAAAAGAGTATTCATAGAGTGTAACCATCATTGTGCATATGTGGGTAAGCAGATGCTCTTAGTCATGCTGGGACAAGGTAGCTTTTATTTTTTATTTTGTGGCTCTCATGTATGATTAACATGAGCTTCCAAGGACCCACCAAGATTGCTGAGATTTTCAGTTTACAACCTTCTCTCGCCGATGTATCTTCCAGTCAGTTAGCCCATTCGTTAAAAATAGATGAGAGTTTGAAAGAGAGATGCTGTTAGTCAAGTGAGAACTTATAGCTGATGAATGCTTGTTGCGCACTCTGGGGGTTATTTTCGCTATGGATGTCGCGTACGAAGCCACCCCTACTTAATACTTTGTAGTTGTTTAACATGAAGTGCTTTGTTTTTTATCGATGCACCTCGATCCGTCGTGTTACAATAGCGAATGGCAGGTGTTACATTGTTGAGCTACCAACCCCTCTCCATTTGCAGGCTGCGCAAGGTGAAGAAAATCAGAGCGAAGTGAAGTACGAAAAGCCAAAGACTATATTACAAGTTTTTTATCGGGATAATGATGCGTGAGAAATGCTAACGTGAGAGGTGCAAAGGAGAATGCGAGAAAACTGAGATGGGGCAAAAATTTACGAAAAGAGGCGCTTGGTGTAGCTATGGAGGGAGTGGACACCACCTTCAGCCTGGGCAGCAGCTGTACGGCGTTCAAAGCGGACGGTGCCCTGACGCATGCCTTCCCTGAGAGCCTCAACGGACATCACACCAATGTCCTGGAGCGAGTGCTGCAGACCCGTGTACAGGTAAGGGACAAACTTCTTGATGGAACCCTTATCGATGACCGAACCCGAGACACCCTGGGCAACCTTGACGGCGTCCGACTCGGAGTAGTAGCGCTTGGTCGAGCCGTTACCACCATCACCAGCCTTCTCCATGGCGTCGAGTGAGCCCATACCACGGTACTTCTTAAGACGCTGGCCATCGAGGTAAAAGTACTCACCGGGCGACTCGGTAGTACCGGCCAAGAGACCGCCCATCATGACAGCGGAGGCACCAAGTGCGAGAGCCTTGGCAATATGGCCAATGTTACCAATACCGCCGTCGGCAATGCAAGGAACGCCGTACTGAGCGGCAAACTTGGCCACCTTGTAAACAGCAGTACCCTGAGGACGACCGCAGGCCATGACCTCCTGGGTGATACAGATCGAGCCAGAGCCCATGCCAACACGAAGGCCGTCGGCACCAGCGGCAATCAGGCGGGCAGCCTGCTCCCACACGACAACATTGCCAGCAATTACATCAAGATCGGGATAGGTGGCTTTGATCCACTTGATCATCTCAATCTGGTAGGTGGAGTTGCCCTGCGACGAGTCCAAGACAACAACATCCAAACCGGCGGCGACCAAGAGAGCAAGACGGTCTTTATCGTCGGGACGAGTGCCGATGGCAGCACCACAGAGCAGCTGCTTCGACTTGGGCGACTTGCTGGCAAGAGGGAAGTTTTGGTTCTTGAGCAAATCCGAGCGAGCCAGGAGGGAGCAGAGTTCACCCTTGGCATTGACAACGGGGAGCTTGCCCTTCTTGGACTCGCACAGGATCTTGTTGGCCTCCTGCAAAGTGACGCCTTCGTGAGCAATGACCAAATCGCGAGTCATGATCTCCTTGACCTTGGTGTTCACGTCCTCGACGAACTGGATGTCACGAGCAGTGACAATACCAAGGAGCTTAGAGCCGAGCTTTCCGGTCTCTATTAGATATGATGTTATCAAGCGAATAAAAAGAGTACATTAGGCAAAGTGGTTTATATATATCCAAGGAGTGAGAAGTGGACGCTGTCAAGTTACATTGGTATGTGAGAGAAACATGAAAGGAATTGTGATGAAGCAACGTACCAGTGATAGGAATGCCACAGAAACCAAATTTTTCCTTGATCGCCAGGATATCGCCAACAGTATGATCCTCGGTCAGACAGACGGGGTCAGTAATGAAGCCGTTTTCGAACTTCTTGACCTTGCGAACCATCTCGGCTTGCTCCTCGGGTGTGCAGTTGTGATGCAGGATACCAATACCGCCCAAAAGCTAAGAGTGGGGTAGAGAAACACAGGCGAAAATAGAGTTTAGACATCACACGAACTACACTCAATGAGATGCTGAACCTCAGCGCACGACATTAGTTGTAAAACCTACAGCCATAGCAATAGCCATCTCAGATTCTGTGACAGTATCCATAGGAGACGAGACGAAGGGAGTGCGGAGAGTGATACGCTTGGTGATCTTGGTGCTCAAGTCGACCTTGTCGGCGGAAAAGTTGATGTAGCCAGGCAGGATCAAGAAGTCGTTGTAGGTAAGACCACCCTGAACAATGGAGTCCATGAGCTCTTCAGCAGAGAGGCCATCACGCTGTCAGTGGATAGTGCGGCATAGTTTCACCAGGCGGAGAGTGTCAAGGATTCCAAAGGGGATCGGGTCAGGAAGAGAGGAGTTAGAGACAGCAGGGAAGAAAGGAAAAGGCAGAGAAAAGTACTACATTGTTGAAGCAAAAATTTCTTTTTAAAAATTTTTTCAGAGTTCCGACACATACCTTTTCGGTCTCCAAGGCCTGAAGGGCAGTTGTATAGTCTTTGTACATGGTGGAGATGTAGATGGAGAAGGAGAGAAGGGGGAGAGGTGAATGATGTGTGGGTGAAAGAGAATGATAACCCAAGAAAAAGAAAACCAAGCCCAAGAAAAAGAAAACTCCAAATGTTGAAGGTATTGTGAAGGGGGTTTATATAGTATTGTTGTTGCTTTTCAAGCCACCAGTCGGAGTTCTGTCAACCATAACAACCCCGCACAAAAAACACGATCACGCACCATATTTGGGTTGATAAGGGGTAGAATCGCGCGAATGAGCCAGAGAAGGGACACTTGGGCAGAGGAGCAGAAAGTGATCAACAACTATTGGTCAATCCAAGCAAACCATTATCTGTAGAGTTTTAATCCCGAAAATGGCAGGCCAACAAAAACACCAGGATAAGAATTACTCATAAGCAAATTAGAAGACTAGAGGACGAACATCAAGGCGCGCTTTGGTGTGCGCGATAATATGGGAGTTGAAGATAATTTATGATTTAACACTTTAAGCTGAATCTCACATTATGTTATCTAGGTAGTGCCAAAGAATATTGGGGTTAATATTGCATGAAGCCAGTCAGTGCGCATGCAATAATATTGAACCTTTCCTGCGATATTCAGGCAACGGATGTACAGATTACTATCAACGCGACAATCACTTCGGCCACAGTTATGAAACAAGTTATTGATAGAATTAAGTGAATGTTCATCACTATAATGGTTGATCCAAGGGAGGTGTATCACCTTACAATAGTAAACCTCAATCTAGTGGAGAGCCGCGCCATGAAAACTAAGATGCCCAATATTACTAGAGGCGCATGTTTGGGCAGGCAAACAACACTCAATTCCAATAGCTCTGGTGGATGAGTGAAGCTGTTTGACAGACTCAGTTGACTGACAATCCCTGACTAGGCACTACCTGGCATTGCCCCTAACTACGATATGCTCACACTACTGTTCATCAGCTATTCGTTGGGATTAATTCTATTATGTGACATTCCGATGCTGCAGGTCGGAAGGAAATATGCGCGTATTCATGCCGCTCTTAAGCAGATCGGACATCCAACTCAAGTCGTACCCGGTTAAGACCTTGGCGTGCGTTCCCTGAGACGTATTTACAAATTATTCTAAGGAGGTGAAGAAGGCATCCGGGGTGGGAGCTGAGGTCAGAGGCAACCTGCGAGTGTTAAGTGAGTACTGTTGCCGATGCTTCCCACCCGATAATCTCCTGAATAAGATGGGATAACGAAGAGTTGGGGTTGTGTCGCCCGATGAGTGCCTGACCAACAAGCCACCTTTTTTTCTTCCCACGGTGAATACTGCGAGACAATGGTTCCCCACAACCGACACAAAAAGCTGCTCCATTACCCATTTCCCTCCTTCCTCACCTTCCCTTTCATTCACACATCATGTCCCTGCTCACATCTGCTGTCCGACGCCTGCCCCGCGCTCTTCGCCGGGTCTCATCGCCTGCCTTTACTAGCCAGATTCGCCACTTTTCATCGCCCATCGATCGTAGGTCTCCCTCTCCTCATCTCCACACTGGTAATTTTATTTGGCACTCAGACAGTATTTTAAGGTACCACGGACTCAACTTCCTTTCGTTCCATTGCTTCGTCTCTCCTTTGGCTTTTAATCGTCATAACAAAACAGCTTCTGTTGGTTTAACTGGTATGTATTCTAATATCGTCACTAAGAATGAGGAGTTGCATCTGCCACTTTTGTTAAACTGCACGCTGACAAACCGTTAATATTCTCATCTGTGCGAAATAGACGATCAGAGGGAGCTCCAGAGTGTGGCCAGGGCGTTTGCCGACAATGAGCTTGCACCATTTATGCAAGAGGTATGTTCTTGAGTGGCGGTGTTCAGTTAGCATTGAGAATAGTAAGATGATTCTCGTTGTGCCATTTGTTCTACAGCATATTTGCCTCTAAATGTGCAACTGGCAAGACTAAGTCGATGAACTGAACAAGTATTTCTATATGGCACACTGCTAACTGCTTTCTTATGCTGTTCATTTTTCAAACACCAGTGGGATGCGAAGCAGCACTTCCCTGTCGATGTTCTCCGGAAGGGAGCTGAGCTTGGCTTTGGTGGCCTTTATACTCGTGAAGATGTTGGTGGTGCCGGACTGGGCCGCCTGGAGACGTCTATCATCTTTGAAGCTCTGTCAACGGGATGTGTTTCCACCACGGCCTACATCAGCATTCACAAGTATGTGAGTGGAGAATGTTTGGGAAAGGAAAAAAAAGAAGAAAAAAGACAACCCATGCATCATCAGCTACACTAGTTCAACTACTTACATATACCTGCTTTTGCCATCATTTGTATTGGGAACTTTGAATAGTATGTGTGCCTGGATGATCGGTAAGCTGAACAGAACACGAGAAAGATAACGAGAGGAGGTTCTGGAAATGATTCTGACACTAAATACATTCTTTACATGGCTATAATCAAAATTTACTGATTAGATACTTTTGGCAATGAGGAGCAGCGCCAAAAATATCTACCTAGCTTAACATCGATGGAGAAGTTCGCGTCGTACTGCTTGACAGAGCCAGGTGCTGGTTCCGACGCGGCCAATCTCTCCACGACTGCTGTCAAAAAAGGCTCTCATTATGTCTTGAACGGTTCCAAGGCCTTCATTTCGGGTGGAGGAGACTCAGATGTGTACTTGATCATGGCACGCACGGGAGGTGCAGGCCCCAAAGGCATCTCCTGTTTCCTTGTTGAGAAGGGTTTCAAAGGCCTGAGTTTTGGCAAGAAGGAGGATAAGCTTGGATGGAACTCGCAACCCACTCGTGCCGTTATCATGGAGGACTGCGAGGTCCCTGCTGAGAATCTTATTGGTGTTGAGGGTCAAGGCTTTTCCATTGCCATGAAGGGGTTGAATGGAGGCCGCATCAACATTGGTAAGGGGATTTTCTACGAACATCTTATTAAGAACGAGGAAAAATTGCTTCCCAAGATATGTACAGAAATCCCAGTGATGTTTCTTCGTACCTTTGTGCACTGTACTAAAAGCATGATTATTTTCTTATTGCACTAAAATACAGGATCATGCAGTTTGGGGGCCGCGCAAGCATCGATTGAGGCGGCGATCGAGCATGTCAAAGTACGCAAGCAGTTCAACCAGCCACTGGCCAACTTCCAGAATACGCAGTTCAAGCTAGCAGACATGGCGACAGCCTTGATGTCGTCGCGCCTGATGATTCGACAGGCGGCCATGATGCTGGACCAGAATCACCCGGATGTGGCCGCGTTTTGTGCGATGGCCAAGTTGCATGCGACAGACGAATGTTTCAAGATTTGCGACGACGCGTTGCAGCTGCACGGTGGCTATGGCTACCTCAAGGATTACAAGGTCAACGTTTACCTGCGCGACTCACGCGTGCATCGCATCCTCGAGGGCACGAATGAAGTGATGCGTTTGGTCGCTTCGCGTGCTCTTTTAGCCGACTAGATTCAGATAAGACATATTTGTTTAATTGAAAAAAAAATAGAATACAAATTCCCGTTACAACGCTTTTATTGCTCCTATCAAAGCCCCAATTTTGTTCCGCTAAAATACTTGTGTGAGAGAGGGAAGAAGGATTGCATTGGAAAAGGGTAGCCGGTGGCGAAACATGGCATGGTGTATTTTAAAATGGAGATGAAAACACAGGAGCTTTATTTGCTACATGGAAAAGGGGTTGGTAATCGTTTGGAGGTGAGAGGGAGAGAGAAGGGCGGTGAATAGGAGAGTGGGAAAACAAATAAATTCAACGGATGGAGAGGAGACAATGTTTGGGCCTGAAAAAGGGACATGCTCGCCAGTCTTTCCAAACTGCCGTTAGGAGGTCATCAAGGCAGTGTTGTATGCTTTGTGGCATGCCACTTGCAGTGGTCCTACGACTGAAACTTCTTGAGGTGGCAATTATAATATCAGTGACCTTACTACATCCTTGAACGCAAATATCCGGTGAGTCGCGATTATAGATGGGGAAATGGTTATGTGATGGCTAATCGGTTTATTTCATGTTGAGGTAAGGAGAGAGACAAGGGGCCAAGCCTGGCTGGTTCGTCCTGAGTACTGTCAGGTAGGTGGTGTGAGAGAGGAGACAAGCATCTTTCCTGTAGTAATGGTCAGTTTACTGAATGACAGGCAAAAAACCGCCAAGTAAGGGAGCCCACCCCATCACCCAACATGGGCAGAAAAGCGAGGAAGGAGAAGTCATGGATGGAAGGGTGGGAGAATGGACTGAAGGCAGGAAGAACAGATAAAAGGGACTAACCCATCATGAAGAACGAGACAAGAAAGATCAAGTAGAGGGATGGATGTGTATGGGAGAGGAAGGGGAAGACAGGGGAGGAGGAAAGGGTTGCTGCAAGTGTGCTGTTGGGTGTTGTCTTTCGATTCTTCCCACTCTTACTTTTCTCTTCGCTCCTGTCTGTGTTCACTTCCGCTTCTTTTCTTTCTTTCTCCATTCCACCCTCATTCATTGTCCATCACGTACCTCCATCTCTCCTCCACCTCTGTTTGCTGTCCATCTATCTTTCCACTCCTCTCAAGTAGCTGGTTACTCGGGCCATATCTTTTGTCTGTTCACCCTCGACGTTATCTGACGACTAAATCCACCTACTCACCCACAGCTACAAGAGGCTCCGTGCTTTCTCGGGCGGATAGTCTGAATCCATCCGCGGCCCTTCAATTCAACCAGCCAGCCATCCAGCCAACTTTCCAATTTCCCGACACCAGTCTACCTTCCGCTTTTACCAGGCTACCGGACGGACCAACTCACCACCAGCTCTTTCCTTCCGTTCCTTCATTCCTCTTTCAGTTGTGCCAAACAAAACATTTACTGAGCAGGAGACTTCCAAACCTTGTTGATATTAAATATCATAGCACAACATATCAACAAACGACAACGGCAACCAAAAAAATATGGCATCAACGCCCGAGCCTCCGCAACCATACTCACCTTCGTCGTCGTCGTCGCTTACAATCATCGCATCTCCAGCCCCGTCATACCATGCGGAAGGACTTCCTTCGAAACTAAAGTCGTTCTTTCGATTTGGCACGATGAAGAAGACGACGCTACCATCCGAGTACGGCTACTCTCCTCCTGCCAAGGTGCTGAAAGAGAAAGACAAGGAGCGCACCAAGTCGTTGGTGAGTTAAGAGAAAAGAAAGAGGAAGAGAGTGGGGAGTGTGCGTGTATTCACCTTGCTATACTGGGTTGGTGGTTCCCCCCCTTTTTCGGTTCCCTCGGGTGAACCAAGGAGAGAGATAGAGACAGAGATCGAGAGCGAGCCAAGAGCAAAGGCAAAGACCACAAAGAAAGAAGGATGGACGGTTGACAGAAATACAAATGGAGAGACTGGATAGCGCGGAAGTAGGGTGCGGGTAGGGTGCCCTTATTTTCTCCCTCTTCTCCTGCAACTGTATCCTGTGTGCTCCCACAGAACCATTACAGTTAATACATGGAGCCAAAGGAGAACAAGAGCATTGGCACATTCATACACACAGACATCCCTGACCAGTATTGTAGGCAGAGAGAGAGAAGGTTGTCTCATTTATGAGGGTGTGTGGGATGGTACGGGTGGTTAGCCTTCGCTCTCTTCCCACCTTCAGCCTGCCAGCCAGCTTGCCTCCAACTTCAAATCCTTTTGGCTTCATCATCCCACTTTATATACTCTCTCTCATCATTCTCCTCGGCCTGATTCCAAATCCCTCCCTCCCTCTCAATACTCACACATTCTCCTTCCCCCCTCTCTCTGTCCTTCCCTCATTTCTCTTGCTCTCTTACTTTCACTCATTCATCCTCTCTTCCCTGCATTCATTCCTCTCTTTGGTTATTTGCATCTTACTCTAACCTGACCTGCTTTGTCCATTACTCTCTTGCCGCTTGCACGTTCTCTGCGCTTCTCACATCCACACTCTGTTCCCACCACCATCGAGTTGGCTAGGTTACTTCATGTCATTTGTAATACATTCAACTCTCCCTCTTAACCAGCATTTACCCCATCACCTTCACCTACATTCCTTCATTGCTCTGCCTCCTGACAGGAACAATACTCGACGGTGTGAATTGGTTGTATGGTGGCGGTGCAACCTCACCTCATGGATTGTTTTCCTATCTTCTCCTCTCTTGTCTTTTCTCCATTCCTTCTCCGCCGTTTTGTTGGCTTGTCCATTCGTTCCTTGCTGTTTCATTGCCTTCCCTGCAAGGGATGGTCTTACCGAGTCTATTGATCTCCGTCATGGTTTAAGGTAGCCACCTTCTCTGACCATCTATCCATTTCTCATTCTTTCCATCACTTACTTTTGGCCATCACAGTTCCTCAGACGAGTCGCCTCTACTCCCAACACAAAGGCTGCTTTTGAAGACTCTATCCACAAAAGCTCATCCACCTCTGGCAAGCCAGCCTCGCATCAGGGCAAATACAATTCGGCATCGGAGGCAGCAAGGTCGACTACCACGCTTTCGTCCACAATGTCAGCTGTCACTACCACCACCACTGTCTCGCCTTCGGGATACAGCACGCACGAGAAACAAGGGCTCCATCTTAGTATCCCAAAAAGTCCAAATGGATCCGTCAACGACGTTCGTCGGCTAGGCACCTTCCGACGCACTTACTCATCCAATTCAATCAAGGTCAAATCTGTTGAAGTGACACCGAGTAGCTTCGTCAAGATTCGATTGCTCGGCAAGGGCGATGTAGGCAAGGTCTATCTTGTGCGCCAAAAGGGAACTGAGCGTCTCTATGCTATGAAAGGTAATGATATCCACTCTTCTTTTTGTAGCGAACTCAATTACAACCAAGACTCGGGATATTTTGTACCTGGATTATATTTTCGTTTGTCTGCCTCAATGTCTACCCCACCTACCCTCTCCACGGACCCATGTGCACATGGAAAAGAGCAGCTCTTTCAGCTATAACCATCTGCTCTTTTTCTACCACTCGCTCCTTGTCCCCACTCATTTTTTTTCGCTCTCTTGAGGGTTGGGGGGAGGCACTGGTTTCTCTTACTGGCGATGGGGTAAATGAGTAACTTGCTCGGCGAATTGGTGACTGCCCTCGCCTTGAACGACTAGGTCGAGTAGAAGGCACACGCATCAAATATCGACACCACCCAGACGGAAACCCACTTACATTATCTAATGGGGTCATTAATCAAACCCTGAATACCAATTGCGAAGATGAATTTAATATGGACTTTTGTCAGCAATTACGACCAGCTGGCACTAACTTTTATTATTCCCTTTATTCCACTGTTTATTTCATGCCTATGTTATATTTGGATATCACATTTCCCACCGTAGTCCTGTCCAAGAAGGAGATGATTAAACGCAACAAGATCAAACGAGCGTTTGCAGAGCAGGAAATTCTGGCGACGTCCAACCACCCATTCATTGTTACATTATACCACTCTTTCCAATCGGAGGATTATTTATATCTATGCATGGAATACTGTATGGGTGGCGAATTCTTCCGAGGTAAGGCTTTCTTTGTTTCCTTCCATGAATTTGCGTGGTCCTCTCAATGTATGGTCAGGAAAATCTGAACTGACGTAACCAATCATTGGTTTTCCACATTTATACTTTAGCACTACAGACACGACCTGGAAAGTCACTACCGGAAGAGGATGCAAAGTTTTATGCTGCAGAAGTCATTGCAGCCCTGGAATACCTGCATCTGATGGGCTTTATTTATCGTGACCTTAAGCCAGAAAGTATGCGCATATGGCGTGAAGATTACAACTGTAAGAAGGAATTTTAAATCTCAATCGCCCGCACAATACTCAAACTATGAACTGGTCTTTTGTTCTCTTTTTCTTTCGCCATCCAGACATCTTGTTGCATCAAACAGGCCATATCATGTTGACAGATTTCGATCTGTCTAAACAGTCGACTCCAGCAGGCGAACCCACAGTGGTCAAGAACAGTTCTCCGTCGATGCCACCAGCCATTGACACAAAGTCATGTATCGCTAATCTGCGAACAAACAGCTTTGTAGGAACAGAAGGTATGATTTTGGAAGATAAGCTTGACCTTTTCTTTTTTGGAATGCCCAAAGTACTGACATTTTTTGTTCTTTTTTTATTTGCAGAATACATTGCACCAGAAGTCATCAAAGGATGTGGTCATACATCGGCGGTAGACTGGTGGACGCTGGGTATTTTGATATACGAAATGTTGTTTGGAGTGACGCCTTTCAAAGGCAAAGACCGAAATGCAACATTTGCATCCATTCTGCGTACAGAGGTACAGTTCCCAGAACATCCTAATGCGCAACAGATCTCTTCGCTTTGCAAATCGGTGATCCGTAAGCTGTTGATCAAGGACGACACGCGGCGGTTAGGATCACGGGCAGGTGCTAGTGATGTTAAGGCGCACCCGTTTTTCAAGACGACCAACTGGGCGCTGCTTCGACATTTACCACCACCAATTATCCCGCAGCCAAGCTATGGTACTGATGCGGTCAACTTCCGGGCTATGCAGGAGAGTGTGTCGCTGGATATTGAAAACGAGGAGCTGGTACTCCAGAACAACGCGACCAAGAACCTGTTCGCCAACTTTAGCTCAGGTATAGTATTGTGTATTTTTTTGTTTGATTTTTATTCTCATCTTGCTTACCTGATTCAACGTGGATGTTAACCTGAATTATCTTCCTTGTGTATATAGTGACACTCCATCATGATGGCGATGACGACTATTAAGACGAAAATGGAGTGTGGAAAGGAAGGAAACGAGAAGCGGTTTTTGTTTGCCATGTCGCAGGACCGAAAGTGAACAAGGAAGCAATCTTTGTTTTTTCTTCCAAGGCACCAAGAAACTGATAGAAGCCTCTATCAAAGAATACCATTCATGCTATTTTCACACGAGTTAAAAAATTGTATCTTCCTACTCGACTGCGCATATTTGCGTCCTTTTTTCAGCACATTTTTGACTTCTTGTTCTTCTAGTCTTTTCTTTATCACTGTCATCATCACTGTTCACCTCTGTATTTCAGTGTCTCTGCTGTTCACACTCTTCGCCTTTCACCCCTTTTTTCTATGCTTTTACAAACGATGAATGGAAAAGCATGCCCAGAAAGACTCTAAAAGAAAGCATTGCCGATTTTTCATCATACTCCCATTGTCGTTACAGGAAAAAAATGCCAAAAATAAAATTTTGTTCTTGTCATAGATATGGATGACAAATATAATGATTTATATTCATGGAGCTCATTTGCGACCTTTGCCTTTACCCTTGCCTTTACGGCTAGAAGATCCACCGGTATGGCCAAGCGATGGAGGAGGGTTAACTTGTACTTGCTGCTCTTCTAGTATTTGCTGCTGCTGACATACAGCATCATTCACCTCGTGTTCGGCGATTGCTTTAGCCTTGCCTTTACCCTTGGCTGCCGCCGTGAAGACAGGTACTTCAACTTCATGACCATCGTCATCGATGACTACAGCAGCCAGAGCTTGATTGGCCTGCGTGATTTCGACCTGCTCTCCCACCTCTTGTCTCTCGGCCTCCGTTGCAGTACCATCTCCTAGCACGGTCTGTGGAGTCTCCTCGACAGAGCCGCGCAGTTCAGAGATCACCTCTTGTTCACGACGGAGGCGACGCTGCTTCTCCTCATCTTCTTTGGCCTTCTTTTCCTTTTCTTCCTCTTCGGCCGCCTTCTCCAGCTCGCGCTTGAAATCGTCGCTATTGAACATTTGCTGGACTTGGCGGTAGTGTTCGAGCTCCTGGGCTGAGACAGACGGTACGAGTTCGCGCAAGGCTTGGTCAAAATCGGTTTCAGTCACTTGCACAAGGATCTCTTCCGGCGTCACCAGATGATCGAGGTAGTACTGCGAGGTGATAGGGCGGGCAACAGATGGAAGGATCGAGGGATCGGTATTGATGGCATGGATGCGGTCCTCGATGGCGTGTGCGGTGCGTGCCATAGCCTTGAGCATTGCGTCCGAGCAGAGTGCATAAAAGTCGGCACCCGTATAATTGAATGGGCAGCGCTCCGCGATATCGCGCAAGTCAAGATCCGGGTGCAGCCGGAATTTGCGGGTCAGCGCCTGCAAAATCCGGAGTTGCTCTTCATGTTTTGTGGATACACTCAGATACAGCAGCTTATCAAATCGTCCAGGTCGAAGCAGTGCTGGATCAAGCAGATCCGGTCGGTTGGTTGCGCCAATCACAAACACGTCCCCGGATCCTTCGCTACCGTTCATACCATCGAGTTCTGCCAAGAGCTGTGAGACAATACGATCCATGACACCACCAGAGTCACCCTTCTCACCACGCTTGGGCGCAACCGAGTCCAACTCGTCAAAGAAAATAACACAGGGCTTAGCATCGCGTGCGCGCTGGAAGACGCGCCGGACGTTAGCCTCGGACTCTCCGATGTACATGTTGAGTAGCTCTGGACCTTTGACTGAAAAGAAGTTAAGCGAGCAGCTCGTCGCAACGGCTTTCGCGAGGAGAGTCTTGCCAGTGCCTGGGGGGCCGTACAAAAGGATGCCAGACCGTTTCTTGAGACCTGACGCAAACAACTCTGGATGCTCGAGTGGCAGCTGAATCGTGTCTAAAATGTCATTCTTCACAGACGCCAAGCCTCCGACATCGTCCCAGCTCACATTCGGGATCTTTGGCGCGCCGATCGAATCTGAGTACGATGCACGTGCCTTGTTCAGTGCGCTATCGAAATCAGCCGCCGTCACTGCTACGCCTGCCGATACGATGCTAGAAGGTCTAATGTGGCCCTTGTTCCATTCTTGGCTGTAAAGGATAATAAGAAAATAAAGTGAGAATGAGCTTCTTTTCCAGCTTGTGAGAGAATACTACTTTTATGATGGTAACATTGAGAATAAGAGAGCATTCTTACATTGACTTTTCAACACGGTCTAGTGCAATCAGCCCAGCTCGCGAGACGAGATTGACAAGGTCCTTCGCAACCAAGGCTGCCGTCTGTGTGGCGAGAGAGTTGAGTGAAACATCGGGTCCAAGTGGCGTTCGACTAGTCAAGTTACGGAGGATAGCAAGACGCTGGACCTCATTGGGAGCCTCGTACACCATCTCGTGTAGGAAGCAGCCCAGCACGGACGTCGGCACCTTGTCAATATCGCTTGTTGTCGCAATCACCGTCACTGGGTGGCCAGTCTTCTTGAATGACTCGCCCAATTGTGTGAAACAGTCCTTCAGAACTGTTGACAGAATCGGTTCTATATGGAGAATATAGGATCAGGTTAGCACGAATGTATAGACAGAGAGATCGGGTTCATGTCTGCCGAAATGTAATCAAGGGATTGTTTACTCATCTCTCGTATCTTCAAGTCACTGTTTACCTTGGCCAGTCTCCAGAGCGACATTCTTGCGCGCCAATGCATCGATATGACGGAAGAGTAGGATACAAGGGCCACAGGCCATGGCTTTGTCAAACTTGGCGCGGACGGCCACCTCCGTCTTGGCTTCGGTCTCACTCGCAATATCAAAGCAGTTGACATCCATCACGTGAATGCCTGTCATATCCGCCACCCATTCGACCACCGTCCGTTTGCCAATACCTCGTGCGCCGTGCAGGAGCACTGTACAATTCAAACCAAGTCTAGATGAGTATGGGTGTAATCCTGCCGACACCAGCTGGTGCAGCTTGGGAAACACGCTCGGTGCACCAGGATCATCCAATGATAGGATTGCAGGGGAGCGATCTAGAAAAGCAAAAATTGTGAGAAATGCGAATTACAAAAAATGTTACAGCAACTCTTGCGTATTCCAAGAACATTTGCAGTAACTTGATTCTGCCATATCTTACCATGGCGCCGTAGTCTAGGAGGCACACGCGAATGCTCAAGTCCCGATTGGATCATTTTTGTCATAGACGGGTCAACACGCTGTGTGTGCTTGCCTGGGATGGCCGAGTCTTCCAAATGGGTCAACTTGAAGTAGATCCGAGTCTTGAGCGGCGAAGCTGGGAGCGGCCACAAGGACACATTATCGTTATCCAATTCACTTCCACCAGCTGCGGCTGCAACTGTAGCATTTGAGGTGACAGCAGCCATCTTGGCCACTTCTTCGTCAATGTCGACACCAATCACATCACCCTCGCACACAACCCGCTCATATTCTTCAAACCACCGCTTCAGCGCCTCTAGACATGCCACTTGAAGTGCCTTGTCGACTGTCGGTGGTGAGGCGACGCGTGCCACAGTTACAGCCCGCGCTACACCAAGATCATCCTCCTTTAGTTGCGCAGCGTCCAGCCAGACCGTCTTGCTGGTTGAGCAGCCAAGATTGAAGTGCAACGATGGCGGCATGTATACACGGGGTAGCCCGCTAGTTGATCCATTATTGTCATCGCTGGAGGTAGAGCTTGAGGCGATTGGCAAAGTCAGGCCAAAGATCTTGCAGAACCGACTCTTAGGCTGTGACAATGTAGAGTTTTCGACGGAGGAAGAGGGGGACGCTGTAGAGATGAGCACCCAGTCACCACTAAATACTTTGAGCTTGGCCAGAAGCGAGACATCGACAAATACACGCGCTTCTGGGTCGTCTTCAGGCGCAGGCCGCGGTGACAGTTTGAAGGCTGGAATGGGTGCCTTGAGAACCCAAGGAACAAATTCGACCGATGTTCTTGGTGCTAGTTCTTTGCTGTTGTGACCGCGATGGTGGCCATTAACCATCTCGTCCTCGGTGAAGGGGCGGGTTCGTCGCGAAGAGAGAAGACCCCCGCCATTCAGATCGCGACGAATTTTGCGACCATCAATCTCATCACCAGAGTCGTCCAAGTCAAGCGACAGTCTGCCGTCTTCATCTTCGGCATCGTCTTCAAGATCGTCCCCGTCCTCATTATCTTCATCGTCGTCATCGTCCTCGAGCTCAGCTATTGAAAAATGAAGATCCTTGAAGGCATTGTTCTTTCCAGGACGACGCATGTGTTCGCGTGCCAGGATCTGTGAGGCAATAAAGTCGCCGTTAAATTCCAACAGATCGTCTGGGTCGTCAGATGTGACTGCACTAAGAAACTGCGTGTGTGGAACCGCACCTGCCAAGAAGAGCTCTGTCCCTGTATTTGGCTCAGGTAACTTTTCAGTCATGTCTGTAAAGATGATGCTTGTCTCTTCTTCAAGAATTCCCTGTAACACGGAATTGCACATGAGCACCTTGACAGGGTATTCCTCTCCATTGGCGCCCTGGATTATGTATGTCTGTCCATATCGAATGATGACGGGTTCGCGTCCTGCCGGCAGGAAATAACTGGTCATCAACGAAGGGTCTAGACAAGCGAAAGTCAATCATCTGTTGAGTGAAAACAATTCGTCGGTTTGATACAATCATTTGATGCAGTGTATAGATGAAAATCACTTAAATGATGGGGAAAGACTGACCAGCAGCAATAGTTGTATAGGCTTCATCTGATAGAGCGGCCAGGATAACTTCGTCCAGTACTACAAGGTCCGTGCATTGCAACCCAATGGAAACAGGCGGGTCAAAGTTGACATTCGGCAGGTACTTTGTAGCAAATTCACTTGTGACAAAGCATTCTTGTTCAGCATCCTATCCCAAAGAAATAGGATGCGATCCAGAATAAAGAATGATGGCAACCATATGTTGAATAACTATCTATTATTCTACAGTCTCTCAAAACAAATATCCTTTATAGTGTTTTTACCTCAGCAATGTGGCCATCGATCGAGGATGAAAGAAGCGTCGCACGAGTGACAACGGCGTTGAGGAGGGACTTGGTTGGCTGATTAGATTCTGAGACCTGGAAGGTAGCCAGGGCCTCATCGGATACGACGATCGACACCGGAAGCGAGGCTGATTCGATTTTGGTGGGGGGGGGACAGAAGTTGGCATTAGAGTTTAAATATTTCTCAGTCATACTGTTCATTCACCATCCGCTAGCCGAAAACTCGTTGGTGCGTCTTCCTTCAATCTCCTCTACAGCTACACAATTGCGAGGCAAGCATACCTGATGTTGGCCCCTGGGTAGAGTGACCCCACAACTTGTCCCAAAGAGGTTTGGTAACCTGTACTGAGTCGTTGATCAGGCGGCTGTGACCATGGAGAGTCTCATTTGGGCGGATCGAAAGACGGACATGGATACGGGGGTGGAGCGATTGTAGCGAGGACAACGAGGACGAGGATGTCTGTTGAGGATGGCGCGAATCAGCTATAGGCATGTTCGAGACGCGACACTAATACTGAGGTCTAGGTGAAGAGCGGCTATATTGGTTGGTCGTGGTACCTGACAGAAAGCTGTGGGGAAGAATAATAAAAAGTGTCTTTGGACAAGTGCCAGAGTCGAGTAGGACTGCGAGAAGCGAAGCTGAGGCTGAAGAAGATAAATTGACCAGCCTCAGAGTGGATGGCAAGCAGGAAGGAGAAATGGAAGAGACTGAAGAAGAGATGGAGGAGACAATGAAGGAGAAACAACATTAAGAAGAGGGAGGAAGCGGCCACAAAAAAACTTTCCCTCAGTCCACATTCGCATGTGAGTGTGTGACCGTGTACGAGCAGAGCAGTCAACGAGTGAGGTTCACTTCCGACAACAAGGTTTGGTTTTCTCGTCTTAACCTCGATCCACCGTTACCAGTCCAACAGTTGTTCGGCTTGCTCTCCCGCACTCCAACCTTTGAGTACATCCCTCCTCCACAAGAGCCGAATCTCACAGCTGGACATTCTCTTCATTTATTCTTTTCGTTTTCTCTCATTCTAGGCGCCATAATGCATGCCTTCATACACCTGCATCCCGTAACCCGACACGTCCACCTCCACTTCCTCTCGGCTGCTACCCTGGCGTTAGCTAGGCGACCCTCAAGGCTCCTCACAGTGTCCCAAGTTGCCCGCACTCTGTCAGCACCTGTTCGGTCCCTGCATAGTAGCTCCCCGTCCGCCTTCGACACCCATGCGAACTCGACCCCATCCACAAGGTCTACGAAACAGGACCCATTCAGTATTATCCATGCCTGGCGTGATCAAGTACTTTCCAAACCGACGATCGTCGAGTACGACACGATCAGGCCACTGACTGTGCACCAGATGCGAATGACTCTTTACAAAACCACCCAGCCACTATCTGCGACAATCGAGGCGCAGCCAGGTACTCCACTTCCCGTCAATTGGCATCATGCATTCTTCCCACCGCTGATTGGCGAGGATGACCTTGGCCAGGATGGATACGAGATGACACATGCTCCCCCAGCACCGTTCCTGGCGCGCATGTGGGCTGGAGGCTCTGTAGAGCAGAACCCTGAAAACTTGTTGCTTGTAGGCCAGGCCATGACGATGCGCACACGGTGCACGGGCGTTGAGATCAAACAGTCGCGCCAGGGTGAACCCATGGTCTTTGTCAATCTTGAAAAACGCGTCGAGAACGAGCGTGGATGGGCCCTCACGGATATGCGGACACTGGTGTACATGGAGAAGGATGAAACAAAGAAACCGTCGACTCGACCAAAAAATGTCAAACGTAAGTTTTTTTTTTTTTTTTTTGCTTGGATACATCGTAAATTTGAAGCAATATGCCAACGGTTAACATTTCTTCCATTTAAATACCTTGGTTTGCAGCAAGGAGGGCACCCGACTTCTCCACGGTCATTCGTCCCTCTGCCATGACATTGTTCCGATACTCGGCATTAACTTTTAATACCCATAGGATCCACTATGACCACGAGTACGCCAGTAAGGTCGAAGATCATCCAGGTAAGAGAATAATATCACGAGACATCGAACTAAATGTCTGTTTTCAAGAAAATAACATGTTCACTTTATAATATACTCTTACGTCTCAACTTTTGTTGGTATTGACTCGGTATTTCATACACTAGCATGCATCGTTCATGGCCCACTCTCGGCGACATACATGATTGAAAATTTGCGCCATAGGTTAGCACCTGGACTGGTCATAAAGAAATTTCAATACCGAGCTCTGAGTCCCTTATACGTCGATCAGCCCATCACTATCAGCGCCAAGAAAATGGAACTGGTCCCAACCATGGCCCCGGAAGTGATCCAGAGCTACGAAGTCTGGGCAACTAATCCCGAGGGAGGCTTGTCCATGTCAGGCACTGTCGAAGTAGTTCAAGCACCTGTTGCAAAATAAAGAACATTTGTCCAAGTATGTTTGCTGTATTGCGTTTATTCACAGTTTAATGGAAAGAGAAAAAAGGCTCGAGAATTTGATAGTAATGTAAGTAGGATCAAAGAGACAGCACAATGTCGGGGGTATACAATAATGAAAGCAACAAGATATAAAAACTATCGACAACCGTGGTACAGAATACAAAGGATGGGGATGGCATTGTTTGTGCCTTGAATTCACTGTCTTTAAGACTTCCAGACCTCACCCATACGGCTCTTGAGCCATTCGACCGACTCACGTAACCCATCGCCCGAGCCATCTGCGCGCGTGCTCTTAACACACCAGGGTCGCGGAGGTGGCGAAGAGGACGTGGACGCAGATGAGGATGAGGAAGGTACTGTTGGAGAAGAGGATGGTTGCACGCCGTCGGCATCGGTGCCACTATCATCACCATTCAGGCCATGTGGACATGGGTTCGCCTCATCCCACTCCTCGCACCCCAAGATATCAGCAATCTCATCAACTCTGAAGCACGTTTCATCGAGTCCGGCCTTGTTTGCAAACACCACAATGGGAATGTCCGCACGCTTAAAGAATGGGTCCGAGACAAGAGATGCCAAGAACTGTCGTGCGTTTAACAGATGGTCCATGCCACGTGGATCATGCTTGCGTGTGGCATCCACCACGTAGATGATGCCGTGCGCATGAGGGAACCAGAACGTCTGTGCCAGAATCCGCGGCACAGGCCACGTCGTATCCAGCGAAAACGCGTGGATCGACAAAGATGCGTTGGCTGAGGGGCTGACCGCTGGCACGTGGTCTGCACCAATTGAAGGTGTTGTCGTTGCTAGAGTTGTTTCAGATGTCTTGTGCTGAGGCGACGGCAATTTAGATGTAGTAAGAGTGGCAGTAGTAGCGGGACCATACTCTTCTCCATCCACGAGAGCCTCGATTCGATGAAGACTATCTATGGCATCAGACGGTGATACATCCGCCGAGTGGGATGGACCACCAGTGATGGTGCTGGTAGTTGTCGTTGTCTTGAGTGAGAGGTCATCTCTTGATGAGAAAGCAGACGACGTCGGCAAAGACGACGCTGGTGCGATAATCAAAGTCGACATGGATTCGACGCTCGATCGTGGCAGGCTATTCTCATCTCCACTTTGTGACATACAAGCCTCAGCGGTACTGACGTATTCGCCTGAGGACCGCCGTCGACTCTTGATCTCATCAGATTGAACATCACTGGCGCGCTTGACGACCAAGGCAGCTACTTCTTCAACCATCTTGGAGTCCACCTCACATGCAGTTTTTGTTCCTACGTCTGGTCCTGATCTAGTCACTGGGGAGGAAGAGGTGGCTGTTGCTGGATGCCGTTCTGATTCGACCGTGCCCTGCAAGGGAGGGGAGCACGAAAACGAACCATCCGATTTAAAGTAGGCAACAAAGAAACCTGAAATCTCCTGATAGTGCCCAATCTTGGATGCTCCTGGCAACACACCAGACATCTTATAAAGTGTTGACGCCAAAGGGGCCGAGTCTGACCCCAGCACGAGGATGTTATAGTGCGGAGGCGTTGCTGATGGTGGCGGTGATGCAGCCTTAGAGGAAGAGAGCAACGACGATAGACTCAGCATGTTGCGTAGAGACTGAGCAAACGACTTGCGTTTTTGCGCTTTTGGGGTTGGCTCAGAACCTGCCGATTGAGCATAATGACTGACATTGTTCTCTGTTGTGCCTGCTGGTACTGGTGAGGGTCCTGTTGGAGAGACTGGTGAGAGTGGGCCATTGTTGGTATGATTATTAGAGTTGTTGGTACTGCTACTGCTGTCATTCCTTTGGGCCGTCTCCTGAATATCAAGGGCAGGCGAGGATTTGGTTAGGGATCCAAAGAAGAGAAGGGAGCGGCGATTGTTGGCCTTGTTGGATGTTGTTGTTGTTGCAGTCGTTGTTGGTGTTGTTGCTGTAGCGGGGGATGCAGCAGAGGCCGTCGAAACTGGTGTCTCTGTAGGTGACGGAGGCGAGTATTTGGAAAAGGTTGGAGAGACAGGAGGTGATGCACAGTTGGATACAGCTGTTGTGTTGGAGATGGTGCTTCCAGTGTTTGTAGCTGCCGCCGAAGTCGACGTAGCTGTTGTGGGTGAGGAAACAGAAGGTGGGGAGAAGAACTCCCATACAGTTTGCCCGGGGGCAAGTCGGTTGGCAATGATGTGAGTGAACGATAGAACGTCGCTCGTCGACTGGCGAGGAAGAAGAGGCGGTTTCTTCTCAGGAAATACTTGATGCGGTACCGCGTTGGAGGACTGCAAGGTGGCCATGGATGTGAATGTTTGTCAGACAAACACAGTGCTTGAGGAGGGGTCGTTAGTGCTGGCCTGGGTGATGATTAGATGTGTGTTGTATTAAATTTAACACGACTGTTGTGTTCCTGGAAACGTCAAAGGCTTTATCAACCGAGAAGACGAGAAAAATGAAAGGTCGAACGTGATGGAGTGGGCGACGAAAAAGGAATGAAGAATGAGGAAAAGAAATGAGGGTGCGGCAGGATGCAATATTTTATACAAGTTGTGGTGAATCCAAAGAAAAGGGGGAGGGCGCACACACAAAATTGACCAGCTGGTATGGATGTACAAAGCTCGCATGGAAGTGAAGAGTACGGGCACACAGACATTGATCTTGGGTTAAAAATAAAAAGTATAACATTCGAATTCAACTGTCCTGCTTGCCTGTTCTCTCTATCTTGTCGAACTGTCTTTATTTCTGCTGGGAGAGTGGAGGAGCGAAAAGTGCAGCCTTGATCACATACTATTAGTCGTCATCGATGCTCACTCAATCAGAACAAAGAGATCACAGTTATTCTTCTACTTCACGCCCAGTCCTCAGACATGGACCGATATCCGAATTTCTCTGATATGATCAAGAAATAATCGCAAACAACAAAATCTCTATTTATCTTTCTCGTTGGTGATGCGTGCCGTTGCGGCGTGGCTGGTAATGGAAAAAAACAACCACCACGCAGGCATTCTTCGCAACCAACAACACAGAAATGCCCAACAAATATGGGTCAAAGACGGGAGAAAGGAGGGGTAAGGAGGCAACATACAATCCAAGAAAGAAGGAAAGGATAGAGCATTGACATTAGGAATGATGAGGGAAATGAGCTGAGCCAGAAAAAAAGTGCAGGTTGTGCACTTTACCGTCGTCAAGCCAAATCCCCGCCTGGGCAAAAGGAGAATTGGCCGGGCATGTACCCTTGGGAGCATGGGAAAAAAGGTCCCTGGCCAGATAAAAACAACAAATAAAACTATATAGGCCCAACAGCTCCCCTTCTTTATCCATTCTCTATCCCATCAGTACTGGAGTTTTAAGGGACCACCACGCATATGCCTCACGAAAGACAGAGGATCTCCATGGTCTTTGTCTCTTGTTGATGCTCTCTTTTTCGTTATTCGTTCTCTTATTACTCGAAGCATTTCCAAATGGTCAATTGCCAACTTCTTTGAAAACCCCTTGCGTGTGTATGTGTTCTTTTTTGGCATTAGTGTTTTGTTTCCTGTTGCCTGTTTCCATCCTCTTTTTCCTCTCTCTCTCTCCTTCCATCCATCCATCCTTCTCGTAGCTGCAGACGATTTCAATAACTCCTTACAATAAACAAACAAACGAAAATCCGATGGGATCCTCCTAACGTTCTCCTCTGTTTCCCTCTCTACCCCCGAGTCCCTCCCCGCCCCTACCTTATATCCTTTTCCCTTATTTTTTTGCTTCATGCAATCCCCATCTTTTGTTCAGACAACTAGTGGCGAGAAGGGAGAAAGAGGGGTGGATAGGAGAAGAGGAACAGTAGCTCATCGTTTGGTGTGTGGTCTATGAGTTTTGGCTCCGCTTGCCACTTGTTCTATGGCTTTTTTGACATACACATCGTTCTTGGAAAATACTTTGCCTCCTTCTCAGTATTTTTCATTCTCACCATTTCTCGTTTCTTTTTTGTCGGCTATAACCCGTCGATATCTTATCAAGGACGAGAATGAGAGGTAAGAAGAGTGAGAGAGGGAAAAAATGCCAGGAGTTGCCTTGCTATGCAAATTTCGGTCCGAATCGAGGACATGAACTGTGATTTCGACTGTAATGAAGGCACTAAAAACATTATCAGAAAGAAGAAAGACAAAGAATCGGACGTGCCAACGTGAAGCTGGGCTATATCTGCCCAGGGTCTGCATCGATATGTTAATGGAAAGCACGATTAACGTCATTCTTTTTTATGCCTGTCGTGTTGGTTTCGTGCTCGTCTATCGCGCTACTTTGTTTATTTGGATGTAATGGCTTCTTTTATTAATGGGATGAAAATATCCAGATAGCGAGCTACTCTACTGGATTATTATTGCAAGAGATGGATCGATCAAAGAGATAAAACAAGTACATATGTTTGTCTCCCTGCCCGTCTTTCGGTCAAAAGGCGAAACGAACATGCGAACATTCAACCTGAGTTTCTTCATAGACCGACCAAAGAAAAAACAGGCCGGGGGCTATATATTGTTTTGAAATTCTCGGTCCATGTTTGACGCGAAATCACTTCAAAATACAATATCCAATGCATATATACGCCATCATCGCTTATATATCCATGGGACCTAATCCACTTATTTGTTCTCTCGCCTATCGGTGATACTGGTGGTGAGACATTGAAATTGAGATGATCTATTCCTACAATGGCATGGTCACTGTTAGCCTTAGTGTATAAAATGAATATGCTTATCTGAGGCTTTGTGGAAATCTCTTTTGCGGATGCTGATTTGGGGTGCTGCACTCAACATGATGGTAAACGTACACAATGTCAGCTTCTTCATACATGTGCATTCTCCTGTTCGCATAATTTTTCTCTCGAAGTTAAGCTGAGTGTTGGTTTTCGAATTGGTAGGTCGAGCAAAAATACTTCGAGTCTGCCAATAGCTCTCCTGTTCTCTAAAGTCCTCCAAAGCCTCCTAGCCTCAACCAAGCTCCTTAGAGCGACTGCTTAGGTCCACTTGTTGCACACCCCATGTACTAATCGATGCTAAAGATGATGTTCAGCATAGAATTATTTTCAGTTCTTGGTAGCTCATGGAATAACTAACATTTGTTTGATAAGAGATCGTGTAAGTTTTTATTATTTATCAGTCTCGGTATCAATATAGAGTTTAACAGCAGATTCCAGCAGTTTAAAAGAAGATGGTGGGTGTAACATGTCTGCGTTATCCCTGATATACCTTAAGCAGGGTACCATAAATTAGCACGCTAAGAAATTAGAGAATGGTGTAAAACGCGTGATAGCACGGTGGATAACATTATTAGAAATCGTTTGTCAAGGTGGTAAGCAACGCACCTCGAATTTCCCCCTCCATGGTGGTGAATCCGGCTGGTTCGCACAAGTGCACGATACAACGTCTGTCTATGCGGTAGGACCAGAAGGCATCCGTTCATACATCGCTTTGACAGATCATATACAGTAACTGAAGTGTAAAGTATCAAGAGTTGGAAATATGAACCAGTTTACTTGTTCAGATGTTTGGTGCTCAGACGAACCAAAATCAGTCTATTGTCTCGCGTTTTGCGTTAAAATTCTACGGCGTTATGAGATGAGTGAGAAACAAGCGCACGCTATTTTCTCTCTCTGTTCTTTCGCATAGCTTATGCTTCAAACATATGCTACAACTTTTCATTACCATATCCATGAAGACATTAGCAGCCTAATCAATAGTGAGGCCAGGAACGATGACTAATTTTGTGAGTTTGCGATGGATACAATCGCAAGTAAAAGAGGCTGCTAGTTGATTGTGTTCAATCCTACTGCCCTCATTTTGTTCGCCTTTTTCAGGAGAGGATGAGTTGGTTCGCTTTTGGCTGATATAACCTTTCCATCTTCATGATAGGGTTGTGCGAGAGTGATGCAAGAGGCCAAGAAATAAACATGAAGTATTTTACTTGACTCTTCAACTTCTTCTGCTGTACCAAAATCAGGGTTTTCTGTAGCTAATTTACCACTATTAGCCTCTGAAATAACTGGAACGCCCACACAGAAAATTTGAACCACACAATGCGACCCAATTGCATACAATAGAATTTGGCCCAATTTCTCAAGAAAAAAATATGTAACATCAATGTCCTAATGCACGACCAGTTGCGTGTACCTCATCATACTCTGACTACCCTCACATTGACCTCCAACATTAACATTCACTTCCCCTTTTCACAGGGCATCTCATGGAGTTTTCCCCATTAACTCATTTTCCCCTTCCCATTTGTCAACATCCTCTCAAATGAAGTGTGAACAGAAGGGTACGTGGTTGTAGCAAAGTGAGTACTGATAGTGACTTTTAGACTTTCTCCTGTGCCTTTGAAGGGCCTTTCTCTTCACCAAAGTCTCCGAGTATATACACGTAAAACCGAAAAAAGATGCAGCATTGAGTTCATTGTTCAGTTTTCCGGGTGGCTCTTTTCACTAAAGCCTTTGTCTTCGATGTTAACAAGTTGGGGCCAAAGGATTACAGCCCCATTCCCCAACAGGAAAAGAACGTTGAGATATGTTGCATGAGTAGACTGTGCAATAGGATATCTTGCTAATTGTATCAGCACTTATACTTTCCTCTGTATTGATTGCTTAAGTGTTATTCTGGACACACAGTTTATTTACAAAATCGATGGCGGGTCGGTGTGCACAGGAACAATGGACTATGTTGACGTGAAATGTATGAAGAGGAACAGGAGATTAGAGTTGGTGTACACAAGAGCAGCACTGAACTACGTGGACCTGAAGTGCGTGAAGAAACAGGAGACTCTTGACTGCACATACCTGTAGGCTAATGCTACTTCGTTATAGCTACTACCGTTACAGCTTCTTTTCGAGCTGTCAAGGGTCCATGACATGACGTTGAAAACAACGAATCATTCGAGGCAACTATTATTGAAAGCGCCTTGTGGAAGGAGTTTCACAACTGCTGCTATATGCCCCAAGCATCTGGCCTTTTAACATATTTGTGCATTTCGATACCTTAGTGGAAAATATGCGTTGATATTTTCTTCACGAGAATCAGAGACAAGAACAGTGGTCTCTATTACAAGTGGGCTCTGGGAATTATCCCATGACAATCGCAACCGATGACACACATTAGAGGAACTGCTACACATGAGAGGAACTACTACACATCAACTTAGGAATTATTGGTGCATGGCGGTAAGCATGGTGATGATCGAAATGGTTAGTAGCCAGGAAATAGGACTTAACTAGGAAGAATCCCATATACTCACATCACAATTGTGGATGATTCTTTACCATAAGATCCGTGAACTGCCGGATTATTACCTTTCTCAGACAGACCTGGATGAGTTATAGATTTGAGGCACAGCGTGTTCCGAAATAGTGGATGAGACCATGGATACGGTTGACCGCAAGTAGAGAATTAGTCTCTTGGCAGTCTTAAGGAGCCAGGGTCTCATCTATGCTACGCGAAAACATGTCAGTTCAACGAACCGACTGACCGACGTTGTAACAAAATTGGAAAACCGAATATACGAGTACAATGTATCGGTCAATGTAGGCGTTCGGATGCTTTCTATAAGTTAGTGAATCAACGGTGAGACTACCAACTGCCTCTGCTCCCGGATAAGTATCTGAGTTCTGTGACATGCAATGACGAGAGGATACAGGTAGGACTCAACAATGTCAACTATTTGAGCAGTTACAGGACAAAGTGATCTTCATTCAAGAGAATCTTCAGCTATTCAGGATTCACCAAGGTGAAAGCAGGCGTCAATGGGCAATGCTAGCTAGGAGAATGACTCTATTGGAACGCTTGAGTGATCTCTAACAATCAAAGAGGGCACAAGTTAGAGGCAGCCATGGAAGTTTTTTCTTCGTTAGGATCGTACCTGAAATATGTAGTGGATATAATAAATAAAGATATCGATAGTGTGGTTCTTTCTGATTTGTGTGCCCTTTGAAGTTCTTTGGTCACACTTCTTACACCATGATACTTACAACAACGGAACATCCCAACGAATTTTTTGTTTATTATGTCTGCTCTTTACTTCCCATTCATTGAATCCAAAGTGCTATTCAGGTCATACATTGTCTTTACTCTGTTGTACTACTCTACTTGAAGTGATGGGTAGTGACAGCAGCTTCATGAGTGTACTACTTTGTAGCGGTAGATGATAAATACTGCGAACGAGTTAACAAGGTCCTATGATGTGTCTTTGCGATATGCAAAATTTGGGAGCATGGAGTCACGTAGAATGTTTTTCTTTTCTGTCCGTTGCGTACTCGGACGTTTAGGATGTATATTCGTATCACTGATGCTTTGCTGTGGATTACAACAGTATGTATGGCACATAGCTCGGGAAGTTCCCTCAAATCCACCACTCCGCTAGTGCGAGACCCACGAGACTATGCCCTTTCCTTCCGTTTTTGAGACTTTTATTTGTAAAAGAGAGCGTGATATTAGTCTAACACCACTTTTGTCATTGAATTGTTTGGTTGTCTGGCAGACAAGCGAAGACTATCAGCCAGAAGTCCCCCCGATGCTTAACTCTCGAGGAAATGTTTATCACTGCACTAGGCTTGTACAGCCAACCGACAGAGTTCCACCAAATTGCGCAACTGTACTTCGAGACGGTTCATACAGCAATTTGGATGGCCTTTGTAATGTGAACGACGTGGGGTTTGTACGAAATGACAATCGTTATGTATGTCGATTTCAAAAGTTAATGAGGTTGCTGGGATTGTAATACAAGTCAACCATTTCTGACCGGAGCTTAAAAAGGTCTCACATGCTGCTCGAGATCACAATGCTACTCATGCTACTCTAGGCATTGCTATCTCTAACAACTGAAACGCTCTATGCTGCAATACTCCTTCATCCAATGGGATTGCTGTTCTTCATCCGAATAATAGGGGCCATGGTCCAGAACAACGCAGCATGTAATACAATTCCAGGATAACGCAACAATTAGCGTAAGTGTCATGTAGTCCATACTACTCTTTTGCAACCCTTCAATCCTCGCATACTCTGGCGGCGGTTGTAGCGATATATATGATATATATGATGATTAGTCGCTTTTGGATCGGAAACCTCACCATGACAGGGGTTAGGCAACAGACGATCCGCCTAGATTATGGTGAAAACGTCGTTTGAACATGGTTTAAAAGCTGCTGTTAGGTGAGCTGACTACGCGTAACGTGGCATTGACCGACTTTGGATTACTAGATGTCGATATCAGCTTGCTTTTAGGTTCACTACAAAGTCCATGATGATCCACCCTTACACATAGCCAGCCTTAAGTTGCATCCCCGCGTACTATCGACTTCGATCATGTCCATGTTCTACTTGGTGAAGAAAAAGAGCAGCCAAAGTCAAGGAGCACGTATCTATAGTCACCACATGTAACATAGCTTATTCTAAACTTATTCTATGAACAAACATATCCGGTAACATTCCTCTCCTTCTCTTACGCGGTGAGCGGAGGCCGCCGCGGGTCCACTAGTCACACTCACAAAATGTGGCTGTGTCAACGGACGTCATGTCGTCCTTTGTCAACATCGATGTGAACTTTCAACTCCACAATTACATTCGGCTTACAGGAGTTATGCCTGTCGGATTCCAAGCCACTCCCATTGACATGGTAATGTCTGCGTCTCCATGAGGTTTGGTGTATCACCATAGTGCCGTCTAGCTTCAGGTCTTTTTATCAAAAATTCCCTTTTGAAACACGATATGTAGTAGCAGAGTATGGTTCTAAATGTCTGTCAGAGGAATGACTTGTAAAAATTTCTTCTACTACAGGTCACATGGTCCTTGTACATGGTGGAGAAATAGCCCTCATGGACAATTTTCTATATCATGTTCATCCCAGCTGTTCGCAACTGAGCCATTAATCAAAATCCTTTGCTAAAGAGTACTTGAAGTGAGTTAGAAAGCACCAAACATCCTTGATTGATTGTCATGTTCACCACACAAGCTCGACCCACTTGGTAGCACCACACAGGTCGAGGTTTTGACAACCACCTTCCATCAACATTCGGTGTAGGTGTATATGGCTCAGAGTTTAGGTGCAACGTTGCATGGTTGCACAGATATAAAGATTGGCACCAATACAGAGTAAGCCAAGAGGAGAATGGATGGGGAGGAGGTCGCACCATTCCTCATCCTCATTTTCTTCCTCATTTGCATCCCAATACCATCTCTCACCATTATTACTTCATCTCGTTGGGGTTTTGCACTAAGTTTTGACTCCAAGCGTACCAAACACTCTTCATCATCTTTCTCCAGTATATCATGAATGGCCAGGCCATGATATCCTTGCTGTTCCTCCTAACTATATTGGTTATGGCAACAACACAGCAGGTTCCGATTGCTCCTTTGCCAGCATGTGACATGGGGTATGCCAAGTACAAGGATAAATTTTTCATTTATGGTGGAGTGGCAGCCCATGGGAATGAAAATATTCGTAATGATACAGGCCAGTTCTTCTATTTGGATCTCTCGAAACCCTGGAAATCAGATTCACCAGCATGGGTAAAGCTACCAGATGGTCCTGTGTTATTTTCATAGTCCTTCTCCTCTACACTACCCTTAAGGTAGTACTGTATA
>JAAAIY010000127.1:0-86235 GCA_016098105.1 Actinomortierella wolfii
GTGATCGCCAGGAGTCAAAGGAGTGAGATCATAGGGATGATAACGCGTAGGCTGAGAGTTGTTGCTGCTATAAGGCGAACGTGTGGACGACACAGCCTGGGACAAAGAGGAAGAGGAAGGCAGAGGCGTAGAGCGATCATGCTCTGAAGTTTGCCGGTGATGTGGATAATGCATAGACGACGAGTATTCTTGATCATGATGGCGATACTGTTCCTCCTGATTCTCATCTTGGGAGAATGAACGCTGTGGAAGAGGAAGGTGATGGTGGTGATGGTGCGACGAGGAGGTTGTTGGCAGTGGGGGCAGCTGTTGTGACTGAGGTGTGATAAACGACGATGGGCTACTGCCACTGTTGCTTTGCATGTGGGAAGTGGACACATGAGGTTGAGAGTGACGGCGTGGGTGTTCCAGCTCACGCTGTCGGGTAGGTGGGTAGGGCGAGTGAGGGCGGTACTGGAGCGATCCGAGCGAGTGCTTGTGGTGAAGCGAGGGCAGCGTCGGTTTTTGCACTGTTCGCTCATGGCCGAGCAGAGGCGACCGGCTGATCATCTCGCAAGGAGTAGAAGGCCCAGGCGACGAAGACAGTGACCGTTCTGAGGATGAACTATACTGTGTGTGCAACGACGAGCTGGAGGAGCGAGACGAGATGGAAGAGCTAGAGTAGGTCCGGTTCTGGTAGTTGAGCGCAGGTGAGGGAGAGTTTGGCGATGCAGCAGGGCCGCACTTGTACGACGTGAAGCCGGTGTGGATCATTGGGAGGTCCATTGGGCCAGACATCTTGTAAAAATGACGGATGGAGTGCTGTTGTTGGTGAGAATCCTCAGAGGGCTCTGTTGTATTCAGGAGGGGGGACAAGGAACGGGGCGTCTTTTCGAGGCGTTCGAATGGTGGGAGGGTGTGGATATGAGCCATTCAAGAAGCGTGTACCTTGATGTGTCAAGGGTGCAAATTGTTGAGGAGAAAAGGGGAGTGAGGATCACAGTTTGCAGCAGGAAAAATAGGAGGAAACACTCAACGAGAAGAGAAAAAACGGCTAGTTGAGGAGTTGTGTGGTGTAGTGTGGTGGGTGGAGGAGAGAGAGTGTGCGAGAGAGAAGGAGGGAAGGGCGTGCTTATATTCCTTGCTGCTTGATAAGAAACTCGACGACTTGACGCTTGCTTGTTTAAGGATAAATACGTTGCTTGGCACAGGAAAAGAAGACCCTGAGATTCGCGTGGAAAGATCTGTAGGAAAAGAAAGAAGAGAGGGAGGAGGAAGATTGGTAACGGGGCCTCGGAGAGAAAAAAAATAACAACAGAGCAGCCAGGAGGAGGAGGAGGAGGAAGAGGAGGAGGCAATAATGGCAAGATCAAGCGGGGTCGTAACAAAGGGATGGTAGAGAGAGGAAATACAAATTATACGGAGATTTGGAAAATAAACTAAATGATGGCCACAGTAAAAAAAGGTTTCCAGGTATTTTGCCATAATGGGTGGTGATGGGATGGTGATAGTTGACGGATGATATTCAGGTCACGGTAGTATGATATGGTTCACGAGTTTTTTTTGGTTCAGTGGCAAAGGCAGTAAGTGCGAAGAAGAATGTACCCCAATGAATGCCAGTTTGTGCGTGTAGTGGCAGAGTAGGAAAGACAGAGACAGAAACAGAGAGAGAGACAAAGTGAAAGAGAGAGAGAGAAAGGTGTGGAAACTGGGATGGATGATGGTTGACAGTCGATGATGCAAAGAAAGAGAAACAAAAGGCAGAATAAAAGCAAAAGAGAAAAAAGTGAAAGGGGGTGAAAAGGGGTGAAAAGAAGAGGACAATGAGTGGCTACAGATTGGGCCCGGAACAGAACAAACATTTATTCTCGTTTTTATGTGTGTGTGCTTGTTCAGTTCGTCCTGGTTGCAACTGTGCCCTGCCCTGTGCATTGTTCAAACAATGCAGAAAGAAAAAAAACTGCTGAACCCAACACATACATAACACTGGGAAGGGAAAAAAAGAAAGGGGTATGAGGGGAAGGAGGAGGGGAGGGGGCAGAAAAAAAAGAAAGAAGGGGAGGGGGGAAGAGGAATACTAGAGGCGGCACGCTACCCATGGCCGTACAACAATGGCACCCGCCGCTCTACTCTTCAGTATCATCATCATGTCCAATGCTGTTGACACGGAGCAAGAGCAAGAAACAATTACCAACAAACACAAAAGGGATGTACTTTTGATCGACTCAACTGCCCTCATCAAATGGACAATGGACCTGCTGCATGCCTCAGTCCAAAAATGTACCACATTGGCAGAGAACACATTTATATCGCCCCAAACAATAAGGGAAAGTGGCTGTAGGGGTAAGGAGGTTGGTTGGTTGGTTGGTTGGTTGGTTGAATGGGGGGAAGGGGCGAAGGGGTTGCGTCGTGGAGCACGAAATGTTTGACACCTTGGCCACACATATCATGAACCTTCTTTCCTCTTCTGGCGGTGTCCTTATTACTGTGTACAATTTCAGAACACAAACAAGAAGCAGGTGCCGACGAGCTGGGATGGCGTAAAGATAAAATGATAGACGGATAGGAAGGTAGGAAGGTAGGTAGGTAGTAACAAGGGAAGAAAGAACAAGAGGGGGGAGGAGGAGGTAAGACCGAGAGATGAGAGTCCTTACATTAAAGATGAGAGATGGAGAGAGCCTGCTGGCTGGAAACGGGATGGATAAGCAGGCGCAAAGACAGGACGCGGTGCAAAGTAGGAAAATAGGAGGATAACGCGTAGAAATGAATACAGCGTGGAGGAAGGAGGGAGAGAAAGAGGGGGATGAGAGGAGGTTGTAGACAGGGTGAACTAGACAGTCGGTCAGGTTGGTTCAGGTCGGGTTGAGTTAGGCCTGGTCGGGGTCTAACACTAGAAGAGGCGCGAGAAAGAGGAAAAAATGGAAAATACAGGAACGAGTTTCAAGCGAGAGGAAAAGAAGAAGAAGAGGAGGAGAGGATGTGAACACGACAAAAACAGGAAAAGGAAACAGGAAGCTGGGATGGGATCCAACCTTTATAAATGAATGAGCAGACGTGGAACACCAGGCAGGTGTAATGTTTGTAGAGTGTATCGTGGGGCTAAATAGAGCGTAGAAAGAAAGAGAGAAGCTGCAGAAGGGTAACAAAGGGATGATAACAGAGAGAGACTGACAAAGAGAGCCAGGTTGGGAGAAAGGGATAGTACAGACAGACTCGTCAAAGTGAGAGGAGTGAGGAGTGACAGAAAGGATATATACACGTACATTACATGCTCTAGTTCACACAAACATAAAAAAAGAGGGAGAGGAGGCGGAAGAGGAGAGACCATGGAAGAGACAGACAGACAGACGGAGAGAGGAGAGAGGGAGGATTGAGGGGACAGAGAGCACCGCGCGAGCTTTGCACAGAAGACACACATAGAGAGAAAGAGAGGAGACAGGCAGGCAGACAGTGAGCAATGCCCCACTTTTAGAGAGAGAACAGACAGCTGAGAACCCAAACAATGAGAACGCACACACACAGACAGTAAGCAACTATTTTTTTTTAAAAAAAACGTACGATTGAGAGAAGAGAATAGAGAATAGACAGAAAAAAAAGGGAGGGGAGGGATGAATCGACGGAAGGGATGAAATGGACATACATGGTTTACAATTACGGGATATCCAACAAAAAAAAAGGACTTCGATTGCTGGAAAGGGGAGGGGGAAAACGCACCAAAACGTACAAAACGATCAAACGAAACGACCGGGCGAGGGATGAGGCACGAGCAGGCAGACAGACAGGCAGAAAGAAATAGACAAACCTGAACTGGCAGACAAAACGAAGGAGGAGTACGTAGGAGCATCAGAAGAAAAGTAGACCGACAAGACACAAATATACACACACACCACATTCAACCGCATTGAGCACAGAGGATGAGGATGAGGGGCGGTAGGACGGGAAGCTTGCTTGACCCGTGCGGCATGAGGCTGAGTGTACCACATCTATTCACTTTTCGCGAAGAGAATGAAAGAAAATAGATCAACACTGTACAAACAACATCACAGAAGATAGACACCCCCGACAACAGGACAGCGAGAAAGAAACATAAGGAGAACAATGTTGAAGGACACAAGAGACAAGAAACTGTACGAGGGGGTAGGACAAGAGGAAATGGGGGGAGGTGGATGGATAGGATACGTATCCTTTCTTCTTCTCTTCCTTGCATGGGTTACAGTTGTGGAGGATTGATCTAAGCGCACAGGGTACACGACCGAGAAAATAGAATAACAGAATTAGGGACACAAAGGAACGAGCGAGGGGTGAGTAGGCGCTAACATTTGAAAGCCGCAGAAAAAAAAGTGACATGGCCATACAGCATGCTCTCAACCAACAGCTTGTTGTTTTTTTTCTGCTGCAAGTCGGTATCCCTTCAAATTGTGGCGACTGTGCATTAAACCGAGCTCGAGCCAAGGCAGGGAGACGCGTAAAAAAAGAATAAACTAAAACAATAAAGCAGCAGAAGGGGTGGTTGGGGGTGGAAGACCGCTTGCGGATCCAAACAAGAGGCGTATAGATGAGACGGGTACCAGTGCATTGACTGAAGCAGCTTTGTGCAAACATGGGAAGGCATTGCGCATGCCTGAAATTGATGTGTGAAATGCTGCAACCTATTTGGGCACCATGCAGTACACACACACATTAGTGCACTTGCAGCAACAGACAGAGGCAATTACATACACAGTTTTTTACAATATACACAGTAACTATTGTTAGGTATGACTAGAGAAGGAATGACCTATAGAGATCACTTTATTTTGTGGCCATGACTGAATAGAATGTGATGACTAAAAGGAGTTGTTGAGCGCGAGCAAGCTTGTTCAAAACCCACAGCGGATTTAGATCCATCGAACTAGGAAGGGACCTCCTTCTCCTCCAATTACCTCAAAACTCTTTTAATCGGTCCCTTTACGTCCTTTCCCAAGAAGCAGCTATTTTTTCGGATTCAGGCGCCTCGTTCATAACACCCATCGCCTATTTCGCGGAGAAGACATTGGTATATTGTCACCCTTCACTAAAAAAAGATACACACCAACAAACGTTCATCAGAGAAAAAAGGGAGGACAGTTGTGTGTGCACTGTATGTTCAATTAGTGTTGAACCATTTAGTTAGTTCTAAAGAATAAGATATACCGAACCATCAACAACCCTCATTCTCTCCCCCCCTCCACACAACCGATATGATCTTTGCATCTGGGGATGGTACAGAGCAAGTTGCTGTGCTGAACCTTATCGCTTTTTTTGCTTCTCGCACAATCGTCGCTGGTCAAGACCCTCGTCTTGTGATTCCTGATAACGGTGATCAAAATATATCTTCAGACACAGATGTGTATCATAGGATCATCGTTGCCAGCACATTGCTAGGATAGAATAGGATAAGCTAGTGTCCACCTAGTCTACAAATAGTAGGTGGATTTTTTCTCGCAGGGGTTGAGGCACGCTGGGATTGTGGGAGGTGCAGAAAAAAAGACAGGGGGTGTGGGGGTGAAGGCGCAACAGACATGACAAGCAAACAGATGCGGATCGGGTGCATTTTCTTTTTCTTCCTTGCTTTGCTGGCCATTCGAGTGAACACAGAAAAAAAGCAGGGAGTGGCCAAAACGTCGAGCCAGGGCATCCACACACACAACAAGGATAAGAGAACTGTAACCTCAGCAGAGTGTTCTGCTTAGCATCAGCTCATAGCTGCATGCCCCCTTCCCCCCATGCACAATCATCCGCACATCTAACATTGGTGAGCAAAATGGCTCAAGAAGGAGTAAGCACGATGTGCAGGGGAGGGGGAGAGAATTGCAAGGCATGATAACCACTCTCTCGTGTTTAGACGATGTCTATGCACTTTTGTTCGTTGAAGAAAAGAAAGGGGGTGGATCAAAGTCATGGAAGAAAAAAAACGGGCCTGTCCAATGCGCTGCTTGGAATAGGTCGCGTTATCTCAATGGGCGGAGGACCAAGGAAAGGGGGTGGAGGTGGATGACGAGATGAGAGTGTAGATACGACAACAACAACAGGTACCTGCTGCTGTTCCTACTCACAAAGGAGTGGAGATGAAAAAAAATGAACCTGTGGTTGCTACGGGTGAGGCAGAATATTGGCAAGGAGATGGAAAAAAGGTGTGTAGGTGAGGGGTCAGGTATGAAAACGCCAATTCTTTCACGCCTGTATTGTAGGCACAAGTCAAATGTAGACCGATATCTCCTCCAGAGTGTCTTCTTCTCCTCACCCTCCATTCCTCGTCCTTGCAGTCTCACGGTACCCGATCGCCCCTCTTTGTGCCCTTCTTATTGGTCCTCAAGGTCTGCAGAGCGGGAGGACTCGCTTAGGAAGAATTAGAACAGGAGCGTGTCTGGAGTGCGTCAAGTATGAACGACGGCTCGAAAAATGAAGTGTAGGATCCAGGGAACATTGTCCTTTCTCTTTCCCCTTTTCATACTCCTCGACATCTCTCTCTCTTTTCTTTAGCCCTCGCTCGCTCTCAAACTCTCTGTCTGTTTCGTTCTCTCTGTCTCTCTCTCGGTCAGTGAAGTCATGCTCTTAGTAACTGCACTTATCAAACAATACGCTCGATAGAAGAATGTTGATCCCACCTCTGCGATCGAAGTAACAAAAGTAGTGACAGCACATTGCATCTCTACGCGTCATACCTCCACCGACTGTTTCCTCTCAGCCCCCCTCTAATTTTCTAACAAGGCGATGATAGGCCACCACATGTTGTAGGAAGGTTTGGAGGAGGGAGGGGGTTGGGTCCATGAGGAACGCATCTTTGCCGCTTGTTACTGCTTACGCACAGGGCACTGTCTAACGTTTAGGAGGGAGAAAAGAGGGTAGAGACGAGTGATGCTAATCTCAGCCATAGTCCGAGTTACAAACACGCGTTAATGCAATTTGAGTAATCCATCCAAACAGGTCCGGATTGAGGGCAGGAACGGCTTTCGATTACTCGTAAAAGTGCGTTTGGAGCACATCCATGCTCAACCCCGCAATAATAGCAACATATCAAATGCTTATGCACATTGCAATCTAGATGAACCAACGACAAGGAGACGCGAAAAAGATCGTTACAGGTATGGAGGACAAAGCCGAGATGATTAAAACAAGGCAGCAGCTAGACCCACGCGAAAAAAAGAACACAAGCAAGAGCAAGAGTAGGAGGAGAAAGCGCATGTCAACAGGCAGATGACAAAACGACAAAGCGATGGGCTGTGAGGTGCAAGGGCGATCCACCATATAATGCTGGAAATTGCAATGCGTTTCATGTTTCAAGGTACCAACTTCTGCCCACCACAAGGGGTTGGGCTAAGGCTGCCTTTTTTTCTTGTGTTGCCCAAGTCCCTCTCCCCTATTCAATGCTCTTATTCTCTTCTCCCTTTTGCCGCCTACCCCTTCCAAGTTGCTCATTTGTTGATGTTATTTGTTCTTCTTGATTTGAGTGTGCGAAAAGATACCAGAATTAGCGTGATCACTTACTCCACCTACGCGTGGCTATAGTTTGATTTCTTCAATGTTTCTTTGCATGAATTTGGTGGCGTATGGATGAAACTTTGTTGAAAAAAAGCAGTATGGTCGGCTCCATCTCAAATGTCATTCTCGGCTATCTATCCCCTTCCCTTTATCACGAAGAAGTATTATGAGGTCAGTGGTAAGAAATTGGGGAGGGGGGAAGGGAGATTGAGGGTTGAGAGAGTGTGTGTATGGGAGTGGGAGAACAAAGAGGAGACGGTGCTGGATGACAGGGGGCGAATGCGTCACACTCGTGCACATTGGAACCGTGAAATATGCATCGAGGATATTTCTTGACTCGGGAAATGCATCTCGAGCCAAAACAGTGTTTTGCCCAGCAAATGTGTATTCCTCGGAGAGATGGGAGACCCTGTGTTGTTTGGGTTGTTTGCCATTGATTTTCTGTATTCAAAAACTCTAGATGTTTTTGAACAGACGTGTATTCTTTGATTCCCGTTTTGTAAATCTTCTTAAGCTTTTGTAGATGAAGAAAAAGGACCAAACATATAGAATAACAAACACTGAGAAAGACGAACGAACCATCTTTCGAGGGGAAGAAGCCTTCAGACCCAAGCAGAGGGGGTCGAACGGATTTTGTGGACAAAACTGTGGGGTGAGAGCCAATTCTAGCGAGCATAAATTGCATTTGTTAGTGCATACCTTCGTGTCAAGGCGCGTCTATGTTTTGCACCTATCCTTGGCCAAGGAGAACTTTGGCCGAGTTAGAGAAGGGGTGGGGATTTTGAGAAGGGGGGTAGGTGGGACAACCAAAAGGGAAAAAAAAGTTAGGGGGGAGCGACCATCCATTCTTTCGCGTTCAATGTTATTTTTCGACCATATATTTTTTCCCGTGTTGTCGCACTAGTAAAATAAAAAACAGCAAAACTCTTGCCACTAAGCTTGTACTAACACATTGTCGCGTTTATTACGGCATGATGATTCTCATAGGTAGCATTTTGGCTACCAGTAGTAATTCCTAGAACCTTTTCACCTCCTAGTTGCCATATAGCATGCCAAGAAGGATCTAGTTTCATGCAAGCTGCATGCGGAGTAGTGTTCCTTCCGCTTATTTAGTCGTTGAATATGGCTCAATGTCGCTCTAACGCTTTTTTGTTGCTCCTTTTCACAAACATCCTCTCTCCGATTTGAAGACAGCTTATTCACAAGATCGTAGCTCATTCTAAGCTCTACAAGGCAGTCCTTTTTTGTGTGTGCAAGCACACTCGTAGACGAGTATGCAGGAGAAAAAAAAACCAATTGTGATCCTCCTTTTTAGTGGACCTTCCAACGGTCAAGTTAAAGTTCGGCTTATGTTCAGCTGTCAGTTCATGTAATCAGGCTTTTCTGCTTTTTAGATATGCTTGGATGTGTGCCTGGGCACACACATCTGCTACCATTGATCACCTCCTGCTTTTTCTGGTGTGCACGAGGTCAACCGTTTTTTAAATTCTAATAAAGGTCGTGGAATGTTTTGTTCTCATGCTCCAAAATCACGGAGGTGTGTGGCGTTAGACCCGAAGAACCACGGTATACCAAAGCTCAAATACTTTTTTTTCTCCACAGAAGAAACACGAGTACAAGAATGTGAGCAAAGGCGATGCATCTCTCACCCCTTAGGTACAGTACATAAAATTGAATAGTTTATTGAAGAGAGAGAGAGATGATTAAGGAGGGGTAAGTAAGAGAGAAAAGCAATGTTTTTTAATCAATATCAAATGTGAGCAACCAGTGGATGCATTCCTGCAGAGGAAGCATGCCTCCTGACACTTTAATATCCTAAAAAAAACGGTGTCCATGCATGGTCTAGGTTTTGAGCAAGCCTTCGAGATTGTGAGAGCAAGTGGGTCGAGACATTGTTGGCACCCCAATCGACCAGTTAATGTTGCTATAGGCTTGAGTAAATGAATAAGGAGCCTTTGAAATGAGGGTATTGATATTCATGCATCGCTTTCCATCTGTCTACATACGCCTATCATCTTTGTTGATGTCTACTGACCACAAGTCCAGGATCCTCGTAAGGAAGTGGCCAATGGAAGCGAATAAAGACGTTGAGAAGCTGTAGTCGCTGCAGCGTAGTTGCCTTTTAATCATGTTACTTTGCCCACTAGCTGCTAGGTTGCAGGAAGCAAAACAAAAATCATGTATATAGAATTAAATATCGAGTGTATTTTGCCAAAATTATCAAGGGACTCTACAAGAAAACGGGAGTGAACGATGAACGCCAAGGATGGAAGAAAGCATACGAATTACTAGTCATAGATGATAGGATGGGAAAATTCTATTTTTGTGGCGAAACTTGCGGCCGAGTCCCATCGTCCTTGTATGAAAGCGATGAAGGAAGAAGACGCGTGGTGTCATGTCCACGACCCTAATTGATAGTACCAAGGTATTACCGCCAAAAGGATACCGATGTAGAAGCGTTGTAGGATAGAGAAATTGATTTATTTTCTACATACTTTCGTAAAATATGAAGGGGAGAGGAAAAAAAAAACAGTTGGTGGGTTGAAGCACGTCATCCATAAGCTTATTACATGATGCGGAAATCATTCAGCTTCATCGGGAATTTACAACTCGATATGTTTCCGCTAGTCATCGATAAAGGCCGATGTGTGTGGAGAGAGGTATATGTATGCTACATGTATGCGCTTTCTTTTGGAGAACCATGGGTTTGATGGGTCTTCCAATTCCAGTCAGGTATTTTTTATTTCTATTTTGGGGCTGTACGCTGGGCATGCATCACGAAAACAAACATGTGCATACTCAAAATGATCTCTCATTGTTATTGTAGATGGCGAGAGTAGTTTTGAGGACAAGTATCATAAGCATAACAGGCACAAACGGGTTATACAGAAAAGGATTTAGTATTGAGAGTACCAGCATATTTCTGTACGGTCCTAGTGTGGGGACAACAGGTTATTTATCAAATGTGTTCAAGCTGTTGGATTGGTATGGGATACATATTACAGAAGACGAGGGCAGCTCTAAGAGCGAGGAGCCATCGGACAAGATCGCCAAGGCAAAGAGTATATCTGTGTTCCATCTGTGCACCTTCTTTGATTCGCAAAACCAAAAGAAACCCTAGTTTTCTGCAAAGGGCTTATCTTTCTTTCCCACTCACTCTAACGACGTAGTAGAGTCTGAAGGTTTATATTGTTAGGCAAAAGGGGAGGGTGGGACGAGACCTTGTTCGTGTTTCGCACGCGTCTATGAGCTAGCCTTCCAATCGTTTGTCGTGTAGCGGGAGATGTATAGAGAGCAAAGTCCCCAGGTACGTAGTTTCGTGTTCCCACACTTCCACACGGAAGCTAAGCGAAGAGAGTTTTGACCTAATACGCAGTAGGAAGTCAATTCTTGCCCACAAAATTCCTTTTGCATCTCTCCATCCACATCACCCATCCAACAACAATGACGACTCCCGAATCTGCTGCCCAAGTGCTGGATTTCCACAAGAAGCTGGTTTCTATTTCTTGCATCACCCAGAATGAAGCACCATGCTCTGAATTTCTGGAGAAGCATCTGAAATCTCTGGGCTACACCGTGGAGATGCAGGAGGTTGCTCCCAAGCGTCACAACGTGCTCGCCTATCTCGGCAAGGAACGTAACACCAAGATTTTGTTCAATACCCATATTGACGTCGTCCCTCCTTATGTTGAATTCCGCGAGGACGAAGAGAACGTGTATGGCCGCGGCGCTTCGGATGCCAAAGGTTGTATGGCTGCTCAAGTCCAGGCCGTCGAAGAACTCCGCAAGGAGGGCAAGATCAAGGAAGGAGATGTTGGCTTCCTATTTGTCGTGGGCGAAGAGGTTGACCATATTGGCATGGTGGTAAGCGAACAAAAGCACTATTCTGACACATGTCCCATATGATGAATGAGAGAGTGTGTGTGAGAGAGAGACAAAGAAGAATTGACTGTTGATCTTCTCGTCTGCTGTTCCTCTTACCCCCTATTACATTCCTAGAAAGCGAATGATCTCAAGTTGACCCCTGACTACCTGATCGTTGGTGAACCTACAGAGAGCCGTCTTGCTCTTGGCCATAAGGGTATTCTGAGGCTCAACATTCACGTTGAGGGCAAGGCAGCCCATTCGGGTTATCCTGAGCTCGGCATCTCTGCTAATGAGAAGCTGATTGACATCCTCTACCGCCTCCAGAATACTGTAAGTGCATGCTACGCCACTGTCGTCTTGACCGTTTTGCGATCTTTATATCCAATCTGCTGTTGAGCACTAACAGGCGATTTTTTTACCTCCTCGTCCTTCATCTTATATCTCTCTTAGCAATGGCCAAAGGATGACTACTTCCAACAGACAACACTGAATATTGGTGTGATCAACGGTGGATTGGCTGCTAATATCATCCCAGCCGCCGCCTCGGCTGCAATCGCGTTCCGCATTTCCACCTCTACTCAAGAGGTTCTTGACATGATCAAAAAGATCCTGCCCGAAGAGGAGCGCGTGCGTGACAAGATCACTATTGAAGAGATCACCTGCTGGGAACCTGTCCGCTGTCATGTCGGTAAGGGGCCAAAGACCTCGATGAAGAAGGAAGGAAGGAAGGATGCATGGAGGCAAAACCCATTTTTTAATCAAATTATAACATTTATTTCCCCTTGCTTCTGTTCCTTATTAGTGCCCGGATTCCCCACTTTTGTGGCCAACTACTTCACCGACATTCCTTCGTTCACTAGTGCCAAAAAGTCGCTGCTCTACGGCCCTGGCTCGATCTTGTGCGCCCATGCGCCCCATGAGTTTATCAACAAGAAGGAGCTCATCGCCTCTGTCGGTGCCTACAAGGACATTGTTCTCAAGCTTTTTGAAGAGTCGTCGGCCAACTAACTATAGAGTATAAAATGGATTCTCGCTCATCAAAAGCTTCAATGTTCTTTAAAGATCAAAAGGAGAGATGTATTTACATTGTGCAAAAAAAAGAGACTAATACTAAATAGTAAAGGTCATAAAAAAAGAAAAAAGTGGGGGGAATGCTTCGCCTAGTCTATCAAAAATTTGGCAGCAGGGGTATATTAAGAAAGGTTGGATTGTACAAGTTTTGAGTGGGAAAGTTGGTTTGTTGTAGGAATAAGTTGATTTTTTTCTCCGCAGGTTGTATGTACATTTTCATTGTTATTTTACTCCTGCTGCATTTCCCCCGTGGATCGATGCAGAGTTTCGGATTCCAAAGGGGAAGTGATGATTGGTTTTGGCTCTGTTGTCCATGCCGTGATCTCCTCCATGGGCTGATCCAACGGTACCATCTCCTCGTCATAGAAGGATGACGAGTCGGCAAAGTATGTCGATCGCTCACCTTTGGGAGTCTCGTCATCCGAAGGGTAACAAGACTCGGAGGGTGCAATCGTCGGTGAAGCCAACGATTCTGCGATCGGGTAAGCCGTTGGGGGGAGCATGGTTGGCATGGTCAGCGACACTGGTGCTGGTGTGGTCGCTGTTATGGTAATGGTGGTTGTGAAAGTTGTTCCAGTTGCTCCTTTTGATGCAGATGTCGATGTGGTTGTTGTAACAGGAAAGTCTTCAGTGGTATCGGCGCTGTTGTTGTTGGTAGTAGTATTCACGTCGCCTTCACGAAGGTGCCTTCGCTGTCCCAAAACATTCTTGAGCTCATCAACCATACGGAATGTGACGCGAGACCGCTCGCGGAGCAGCTCCTCCTGCTCGCGTTGGGCCTTTTGGTACGCTATCCGTTCGGCGCGGGTCATCTTGGTGCCGTCTGGGTGATGAATTCCAAGTCCGGTGCGACGATCCTGAGTCAATGATGCTGCATCCGTCGACGCCTCAAACACCTCCTCTTGTGCTGTGGCGAGCGCGTGCAATCGCTGGGGGTCATCGAGTTGCTCCAGAGCATCATAAACTTGTCGGATCGCTTGGTCAGTATTACCAAGAGCACGCTCAAGCAGAGCGTGATCGAGGAGAACGTCTTGGTTATGCTTAATTTTAGTTCCTTGGCTAGCGTTACCGGACTGGGGATCCAGTACGCGAGTAAGGGCCGTTTTTCCGAGTTGCCATTCCGTAGAGATCATGTCAATATCTTGACTAATCGAATCGAATTGTAATTCCAGTAACCGTTGTTTTTCAGAGTCCGTTGTGTCTATTTTCACAATGGAGTTAAAAGATCAGTTAAAAATCCCGTCTTTTTCTGTATGTCAACAAAGCAGAGAACCAGCCTAAATATTACGGCACATGATTGCCTTCTGTTTCTTTACCTTGTCGTACTAATTCCTTGATATCCTCGTTGCAGATGTAAATCTTGGCTTGAATACCACGAATACATTGCTCCATCAATGCCAATCGTTGAACAAATGGTTGGATCTGCTTGGTGGTGGCCGAGTCGGTGTCATTTTGTACGCCAGTGTCGATACGGGGCAGAGTATCTGCAGAATAAAAAAAAAGCAAGGTGTGTGTTAATCATCGTATTTCAGTAGGCATAAAATATCAGGTCAAAACAAATGGCAGAGATTGGCGATCCAACTTACAGAGTTCCTCATCCAAAACCTTGGTCAGTTCGTTCACGAGGTTCTCAATTTCAGTAACACTGTTTTCAAGCAAAGTAGCAGCAACAGACCAGTTCTTGTCATAGTCCTTCAGCACCTGGTGGATCCCATGTCGCTCCTTACGGCTCTTTCGACGGATCGACATGAGTTCACAGAGGAACTCTCGTCGATGTCCATGCATCCGTTGATAGTTGCGGCGAAGGCGTTCCAGAGAGGTCATGTCCGGTGGTGATGGTGGTTCCTGAGTAGTAGCCGTGATCGGGGACGTGTTGCTCGAATAGATACTGTTGCGGGGCGAGGCCATCATCATCATCGTCATCGAGGGCAGTTGCAGAGTTCCATTATCCGAATCCTCACCCGAAGACCACGATGTACGATGACGACGTGGTCGCGAGCGAGATCTCGAAGCAGAGGCAGGACCGGTGACAGGGGCAGAGGCAGACGTAGGATTAGCCATCATAGCAGCAGCAAGTGTTCCTTCGTAGAAGCTACTGGGACGTCTGCCTGGAGCAGGCGACGCAGTGGCTCCTTCGTAAAAACTGCTGGGTCTGCTTCTCATTGGAGAAACATTACTGCTGGTATGACGGCGTCGACGACCAAAATTGACGCTATTCCGAGACCTTCGGGGAGGCGGGCTGATGTTGCCTGCTCCCGCATCGGGCGGGTTGCCGGAGTTAGCCGTGGAAGTCGAGTTGCCATTGAAAAAAGCCTGATACGGGGAAGCAGAGTCGTTTGTCGGAGAAGCTACCAAGATGCGAGGATCCTGTTGACCATTGCCAGTGGTGGCAGGGTTGTCTCCTGCCAACGAGCTGTGGCTGCCGTTCATGCTGTCATTATTGCCAAAACCAGGTGATCGAAGCGAGTTCATGTCGACGACTGTTTCGTCATCATGGGCTGGGGAATCAGGATGTGACGAAGACGAGATGTTGTACATGTCCAAAAGAGTGTGAAGCCGTTTTTCATCAATATGCGATTGCAGAGTTTCCGTAGCCCGCTGGAAGAGAGCTGAGCTGGTGTCGAGCGTTGAGAGGAGTTGAGCGCGGACCAGATTGCAGCGTCTTGTCTTTGAGGCCTGTTCAATACGAGAGATAGGAGCGAGAGGAGTCGAGAGGCGGTAACCACGGGAGACGAGTTCGATTTCCTGGACAACCATCATGGCGCGATTGACACGCGAATCAAGCGTGTGGCAGTGGTGGACCAGGAGCTGAAGTGACCGGAGAGCACGGCGTTGCGTTCTCTGGGTTCGTCTTCTTCGCAGAAGGCGGATGATCCAAAGAGAAGTGGCAAGCGCGATGCCTGTGGCCATGGGCCGGACGAACATTGGTCTGAACCAAGGAGCACGTCCAATTCGGGTGCGTCCGAGAACAGTGTGTGCGGCAAGAGCCACGAGCGATCCGAAACCAAGGCTGTACCCAAATCGGCCAGGCGAGAAATACCGAGCATTGTACTCGATTTCGTCCGGAAGATTGTTGCCTTCTGCACGCCGGCCGCGTTCGTGGGCGTGAAGGGTGGCATCGCTGTTGAGGAATGGGGAGGTGCAAATGAGGTACTTGAAGCGTTCCTCGAATTCGGCGTCTTCTACTTCCGAGCTGGAGGAAGAGAATGCTTCCTGTAATACACATTGCCAAAAAAATCATACAACAAATGATAAACCATGTTACATGGAGTAGTTAGTAGGGATACAGTATGTGAGGGGAAACTAGAACGGGTGTTGCACACAACACGCGACGGATGACCTTTGTTTCCTTCCCCTTTTTTGGGATCCAAGGAAGTACATGGGACTCATCAACGTTTGTAAACGTGGGGGGGCAAGGGCGTGGGGCAATAGGAGGACACGATCCTTACCGAAAGATAGTCGACAATGCTACCTAGCACCCCACAGGCGTTGTCGGCAATGCGTTTAGTGAGAGAGTCGGGAGGGGGAGGAGGTTCGCGCACTGGTACAGGGGCATACTGTAGTTCATTGACGGGTTGTTCAACTTGCAGGTCTATTGGAGGAAGGGGAAGGGAGGAGGGAATGTCAGTTTGTTGGTGAATGAGTGGTGGAGTACAGGACCCACGGGGATTCCAGGTTGTCGGACAAATAGGAATGGTTGAACAAGAGAGGACATGGCTTGTTTAGGGCAAAATACCATACCGTGCAGGTACTGTGCCAGTGGGGAGTCCTCATAGACGACGACGTCCGCCATGCTGTAGAGGAAGAGGGAGGTGTGGGACGATTTGCTGGCGGGAAGTACTGCCTCAAGGGCCTGGCCAGGAACAAAGTGTAATGCTAGAGCTGTTTGCCAGTTGGAAGATTTGCTGGTATGGTGGGGGGAGAAAGGAGAGAATGGAAGCTGTAATAATTCAAAAGAGACAAATGAATGGGGGAAATGAGAGTGGAAGGATGGGTGTGCCTAAAATAATAAATCTGACGGGAACCAGCCCAATTCAGGTACGAAACAAATGATCTCCAAATGGAAAGATGTGCGGATGCTGTTGGGTCGATGGGGGGGGGAGGGGGAGGGAAGAAAGGGACAACGAGAAACACAAGACAGGGTCAAAAGGGCAAAGATTTCACGAGGGTTGACTTGGACTGGGTGAAGGGAAAGAGAGGGGAAGAAGAAGGAAGCTTTGAAGGTTGTAGAGTCTTCTTCCAAGCCCATGGTAGAATAAAAACCAGCATACATAGACATGATGATCCTTGGCACGCACGCGTCTCATTGATCTGCTCGTTCGCTCGCTCGTTCGCTCTCACCTCCTTTTTCTCTTTCCACCATTCCCCTTCTTTCGCTCACAGGGATACTGCTGCTGCTGTAATGCTCAAATATTGTCCGCAAGTTCCAAAAAATAGAAACGAGCTGTTAGAGCATGTAAGTAAGCATAGCCAAGTGTGCGGGTGGAGGGAGAGGATCTCTCTTCAACGCTTCACCCCGCATCCTTCGTTCATTTGGTCTCACTCAACTCGCATCATTGTCCCCCCAACAACGCTTCTTGAGCAAAACATGATTGACTTCTAGCAGTTGGTTGGGTCCTACTGGCACAGGGGCAAAGGGTGTAATCCCCTTCCCCATTTCCTCTTCCCATGTGCCATTTTCCCCCCTTGGGAATCATGGTGGTTCAGCCACCCTCATATTTTTATTCCACCAGGTACCCTGTTCCCTTCCATGGTAATAACAGTGATATAGTGTTTGTTTTTGGCATCCTTAGTCTCTCTGGGAAGAACTGGGGCCATCAACCTTGTCACTTTAAAAGCCTTTGTTTTTTGCCAAGAGTCTCTAATAACATCCCATGCCTTGCTCAGCACAATTACTTCGGATCAGGGAGAGAAAGTGTGCACCGTCAATGTCATTGTTTCCACGCCTTCTTATGTGTTGCACCCATACATCCGTATTTGCCGAGCGAACCATCACAGCTGATCATGTTGAATATATGTTACAAAGCATGTGCCAACGGAAATGGAATTTAGGAACAAAGTCTGAGCAGGTGGGATGAGAGCCCTCATTTTTCTCTCTCTTTTTTTTTTTTTTTTTTTTCTTTGCTTTGTATAGACCAAGGAGCCGATCGCGCTCACACTTATTTTCATTTGTGGGGCTCCCGTAGACGAATTTCGGTGTCTCTATATTATGGGTTCTTGGTTGGTCTAGAGTAATCTTTATTCCTGTCTTCGTCTCCACATCGCTTTTGGGCGCCCCCAAGTCATCACAACCTGTCTTTATTCTTCGGCTCTCTTACCTGAAATAATTTTTCTGTCCAGGTTACGTGTAGCCTACTTTGAAATAGCTCAGTCCATGGCATCATATTCCATTAAAGTTCAAGACATCCTCCAGCGCGTCTCCGAAACACATCCATCTATAACTTCCTATTTGCAATATCCGAACAACCACAATACGTACCATGCAACCATGCAGAGCACGAGACACACACCTAAAAAAGCGAGTTTCTCACGAAGCAGTTAACAGGCGCAGTTTGTTATGACAGCATCATTGTTTTTTGATCCAAATATCCAGTTTCCCAACAATTTTCAACAGCTGAAAGTGCCAGCCAGCGATGCATTTAAGTACATGTCTGTTTTATTCAAGATCTTCCCGCCTTCATGGTCACACCTCTACATCTGTTTCTCGTATGGCTATCGCGGGTAACTGCCTTTTCTGGCCACGGATCTCTCTTCCAACAAATGTAATGTGATCAGCCATGCTTTCTTGGTCTCAGATGGTTTCTCCCTTTATGAAGGGATGCTAGGCATGATGGTGGACTAGCAGTTCATATACGAACAACATGCAGTCTATATATCCTATGCATATGCTAGAATGGTGTATCTCTAGACTGTTGATGCCTTGGCGGGACATGCTTATGGTAACCAAAAAAAAAGAACAAAAGCCCGTTGTCTAACTCAGCATGGACCAAAAGCAGTCCGACGCCACCATTTTAGAAAGCAAACACAAAAATGGTCTTTTCGGGCGAATCAGCATACTTCTTTCACCAACTCTCAGAGGAATCATCATTCATGCTGGGATTCAGAGCTACATGTCAGGAGTCATTGCTGAAGGCATCACAGCGGAGAGTGGACAGCGTGCCATGGTTGCTCAACACTCGGCTGCCTTCTCTGAATACGACCGCTAGAGTAGTATCTGTCGTGATTTGTCGCTATCGTCATGTAGCTGCTCGGCGCCGTACAAGAGAATATGAACAGCCGTCATATAGGCAAAGAGAGTGGGGCACCAGTGGACGGCGATTTGGAGGTGATGAGTTTGGCACTCCTTGGCAAACTACAGGTAATTATGCCTATTTTCATGTTTGCATTCAATTGTGACATCATTTCTTGGCTGTTCAGATCGGCAACTGATATGTCTCTATCTTGTCTCCTTTTATGCTACGTCAGCACTCAACGATGCCTTTTTACGGTTGGAATCATCATCGGGAATCATGGGACAAATGTTGGCGCTCGGTACTGATCAATTTGTGGCGAAGGAACTTGTAAACGACTACATTCGAGACATCAAATCCGGCAAGGTTCGGGAAGTGAGCTTCGATGCGATTGCAAAGATGGCTGAGCAGGCATTAGAAGTTGGTATGACCTTCAAGTCCATGGGTACGACACGCGAAGAGGCTGTAGCGCCAGCACTGGATAAAGCTCTCTGGGACACCTTTTTGACGCGATACGCCCACCGCTTCCCGCCTGAGGTTGCCTTCCGGATCTCAAAGCTTCGAGATATTGCTGACATGCGTTATCCTAATGAATGGAATCCAGCAGCACGACTGATGAAGAGGTAGCAAAAAAAAAGCAGGATGAATATGAGTGTTTGTGGCATGGAACGACGTTTTTGCTCCGTCCAATTTACTAACGTATGTTTGATGTTTGAATCAATTTAGAAAAGTGATCATGCATGTTGGACCGACAAACTCGGGCAAGACTTATCAGGCATTAATGAGATTACAACAGGCAGAGACAGGCGTATACTTATCACCGCTTCGTTTGTTGGCACATGAAGTTTTCGAAAGAATGAACAATGCAGGAGCCAAGTGCAATTTGGTCACAGGAGAAGAGCGTCGTTATGCCGTGTACAAGCCTGATGGAACCCCTGATCCAGCAGCAGCAGGGTTAGTTTCATGTACTGTCGAGATGGCAGACACATCAAGAAAAGTAGATGTTGCTGTTGTGGACGAGATTCAAATGATTGCTGATCAGGAGCGTGGCTGGGCATGGACAAATGCCTTGATGGGCTTGGCGGCGCAGGAGATTCACCTTTGCGGAGAACCTACAGTGGTTGAGCTCGTACGCAAGATTTGCAAGCTGACCAACGATGAATTTGAAGTGAAGCGATATGACCGCCTGAGCAAACTGGAACTCCAGGAGAAGAGTCTGTACGGCAGGCTGGATAAGATTGAGAAAGGCGACTGCTTAGTGACCTTTTCCAGGAAAAACATCTTCTTGGCCAAGAAGGCGATCGAAGAGGAGACAGGATTGCGATGTGCCGTGGCCTATGGAAGTCTTCCACCAGAGAGTCGATCGCTGCAGGCCAAGCTCTTCAACGATCCCAACAGTGGTTATGACGTCCTTGTCGCTAGTGATGCCATTGGCATGGGCCTCAACCTGTAAGTGTTAGAATGTGAAAATAACAAATGCCATCTTGTTCTTATTAGTCAGACCGTTCATTGTTCACTGATCACCGAATTTCCGGTTATTTTTTACTCGTCATTATGCAGGAACATTCGACGTATTATCTTTGAGGCTGTACAAAAGTTTGATGGTTCAGTTGTCCGATCACTTAGTTTGACACAACTTAAGCAAATCGCAGGAAGAGCTGGTCGCTTTGGAACCGAATATGCAGTTGGACAGGCAACAACACTGGTGCAGCGCGATCTTCCCGTTCTGAAACGTGCCCTTGCAGCCCCCATGATTGACATCCATGTAAAGGACAATTTACTTGAGCACTCAAGGATACTATGTATTTTCACGATTGGTTACAATCTAACCCGTATTTTGTTGCTTGCTTTATTGTGATGTAAACTAGAGAGCCGTTCTACAGCCACCATTTGAGCTTATTGAACGGTTTGCCCATCATCTTCCAGGTGCACCGTTTTCAGAGGTTCTTAAGACGTTTGAAAAGTTTACAAGAAGCTCAGACATCTTTTTCCCCGGTCCTCTCCGCAATATGATTGTAATGTTTGAAAAAAATGGCACTTTTCGTCAAATACCCTACATTGTATTCAAGCAATGCTTTAAATCTTAAAACTATTTCGATTTACTTACCATCGGTTAATTCTTATTTATTTTAGACGATCGCCAAAATGCTCGACCATCTCCCTTTGAACTTGAACGACCGATACCCCTTCATTTCTAGTCCAATTCCTCTCAGAGACAAGAATCTTGTTCCCAAAGCGGTGAGGATGGCCGAGGCTTTGAGCGCAGAAAAGCCCATTTCTATCGATGAGCTTGTGCAACTTCCTAGTGAGACAACAGATCCAGCGAGTTTGAAACTTGAGCTTCTTGAGAGCGACCATCGCACAATTATGCTCTACTTGTGGTTAAGGTAAGCTCTCAGAACACATCATCATTTTTTATAGGCTATGAAAGGGTTGAAACCAGTTTATGGTCCAAGTGACCAATGCTAAAAAAAAACTTGCTCTACTTTTTAAATTGTTAGTCAACGATTCGAACGTATCTACGAAGGAGGCATTGAGAGCTTGGCATACAAGCGTAAGCTGCAGTGTGAACGACTCATTGAGGCTTCCCTGAGACAACAACAAACCAAGAGGTTATTGAAGCAACTGGTTAAAAAGGAGCGTATGGAAGCCAAGAAAATGGAGCGCGAACTCAAAGTTGGCATGGCCAAGAGTAGTGTGAAGGGATCTAAATTAGATACTTCTTCCTCCACATTGACAGGGGAAGATATTCCCTCACCTGTGGCATAAACAACTTAAATAAAGATCCTAAAAAAATGGTGGCAAAACCATGATCTCAGGAGGGCAACCAAAGGGGGAGCTGCAAACAGGGGGTGGGGAGATTCAGAACACAGTTTTTACATTGGACTCAACAGGTTTTCACTGCATAACAACCATAAGTTTAACCCATTAGCAGAACAGCAATGGTGAGTGCAGCAGCAATGTAGACAATGCAGACAGAATTCCCTTAGAATTTGCTTATTGAACAATGTCAATCTCGCTATTCTCTTGAACTGCAACATTGTCCTTACAATGTGTTCATGATGGTGTGCATTCTCTCCGTATAGTTTCAAAAGCTATGGCCGTTCAACGCTTCCAGCAACAACGCGTCGCAAGGAACAGTCTCTGGCACGAGGACAAGTATCGATGACCATGGCGAGTCTACAAGAGTCAAACCTATACACCCGTCTTTCAATCGCGGCATACCTCTCAATAGTATGTGTTCAAGGAAAACCGTTGTATACTGTGTGTGTTGCTGCGTCGATGTGAGAAACTATTCATAATCTTTTTTCCTTCTTGCTCAATATTATTATTGTCTTTTTGTTTATCTTATCATAGTGAAGATTGTGATCCGTGGTGACATAAAAACGGGAAAAACTAGTCTTTGTATGACGCGTCGCAAGAGTTTTTGTCTTGCTTCAAATCTTTACCACTGGAAACTTGCGGAAGAAACACTATATGACAGTATGATAACCAACCATTTTACATTCAAAATGTCTATATATTGTTAGTCGAAAGGTTACAGGGGCATCCATTTAGCAATACTGTTGAATACATGACTACGCCGCAGATCCAAGTCGCCAACATTCCCTGGCAATATCCTCGTATGTACCTCCCAACATCGTTCATTGGAAAAAAAACAAGAGCTATGCAAGATGAATAGATTCAGGATTCTTACACTACTGTTGATTTCTCTAGACACAAAGGACATTATCAAAGTGGAAATATGGGATGTTGTCGACAAAGGCGTGCGGTCAGGCTCGTTAAAGCGGCAGTCCAATGGTCTTAAGATTAGCAATGGTAGGAGTGAAACTCCTTGAAGCCCAAAATGAACAATGACAGGCAGATTTTATGCTCAATATCATACTAAACACCCCGCTTCCTCTTCCAGTAGCAACATCTGCACAAACCATGGAGCCTCACCCAGAGTTTGCTTTGGATGCCTCAACGATCGATGTGTACAGAAACGTAGATGGCGCAATCATTATGTACGACGGATCAAAACCATGGACGTTTGAATATGCCGTGACTGCTCTCACTCAAGCACCAACGAACATCCCCGTGCTTCTCCTGGTAACAATCTTGTTTTATCTGGATTCGCTTTCGTGCGTTTGGAGATACAGAGCGGTACATATACCTGACAGTACACGTGTGCCGTGATGACTTGGTTTATAGAAAAACTTTACGGAAGAAGACGAGACTGTGAACGAACAAGCGGAGGCACGGCTCAAAGAACTCCTGGATAAACATAACAACCACAGGAGCGCTCTACCTTGTGCACCTGCGAACCTCGTACGGCACATTGAAACCAATATGAAGTCAGGAATGGGTTTGAAGGAGATCCATGACAGTTTTGGTCTCCCGTTCTTGAATACAGTGGTGAGTACATAGGCTTTCCATCACATTGAGGAATCGAATTTTTCGCTATGGAGTACCGTTCTGTTACGTTATTACTAACCATGGATGGTACTTGCTTCCCCCTTTTTTTTATGAATGCATTGTGATAGCGTGAAATGCATCGGAGGAAATTCGACCAGAAGACTCAGGAAATTGAGGAACTGCTCGTGAAACTGGATCACCATCAGCGACAAATGCAACTTACTCGGTCAATGTACCAAAGCCGGCATAAGCAGAGACAGTCTCAGAGCCATGCGTCGAACGCAGACTCAATTTCACCAACGTCACCCCGTCAAAGGGGGCCCTTGCCGCCAGCGATCGAAACAAGTCAATCAAAACTCGATCCTCCAAGGATGACAACGTCCACGCCAAACTCACCCGCGAGAAAGACACGGAATGAGGTCACAAATGTCGACATTCTAAGCCCTACACCGCTAGCGGCTGCTCCACCGGCTGTTCTTTTGGAGTTTAATGTTGGTCAACTGGAGGAAGCGTTTTTTCACAACATTGACCATGACGACCCGACACCCACCGTCGAGTCTGGCTCCTCTAGCAAGAGCGCGCAGCTTTCAAAGAACGATGCTCAGGATCATTTATATCAGCAAGACAGTGAGCAAGTGCTGGCAGAGTTGGGTAATCCTATGGTGGCACAAGATGAGGACATTGAGGATGTGGACGATATGCTGTTAGATGGCCACATGAATGCCTCACTGCGTGAGAACGAACATGAACCAATATCACCTGTTGACCAGCAACTTGGTAATAGTATACAGGACGACAGCCCTATTGTGGATACATTGCAGAGGATCGGCGATCTCTCGCTCCATCCGCTTGCATCAGCAACGACGGACGACGAAGGATTCGTAAGCGGCCATGGAGGGTTTGAAGTTGCAAGCAAGCCGTTGGCATTGACCGGCTACAGGATGGGTGGTGATATGGAAGACGAGAGCAACCCATGGGGCCGTACTTCTCCGTCACTGTCGTCACACCATTCACCGGGAGCTTCATACCACATGGAGAACGACGAGCAGAACCGGATATACACTGAGCAGAGCGAAATGGGTGATGGTGGTGTATTACGTGGCGACTATGAAGATATCGGATCGAAGCGATCGAGTTTGATGATGATTGCGTCGACGGATCCCAGGCACAGCGTAGCAAGCAGTCTGGTGGATGTCGATCTCGATGTTGACAACACTTCGGTAAACTCTAATCCTCTGCCACAGGATGGATCTTCAGCTGCTGTGAGCGATGGTGAAGGCGAAGGCAGTCCGACGGCGAAGACGAGCAAGAAGAAGAAGAAGAAGAATTCGGGCAAAAAGAAGAGTAGGAAAGGACACTAGTAATTGGTTTAAAAAAAGATTGTAGTAAACAGTTATAACGTAACAAAACATAATGTTAGATGTGCACAAGCCAAGTAGATTGATCGATGGCAACAGTTGGCGTGCTTGGTGGGTCAAAAGACGTCTTTGAAAAATTTAACATTTCTGGATCATTTTGCCCCCCCCCCCTTCTTGTCATATTTGTACCCTTTTATTTTATTCTTTCTCTCTCTTTACACAATTTGAATCTCATTTCCCCCTACCCATCAACACAACATGATCAGGAGGCAAAAGCACAAGGAGGCACTCGATGACCTGGACTCACCAAAGGTTACATTGAAAACCACTGACGAACTCATTGCAGAACACCCTGCCGTCCACCCACTGAAGTCAACTGACAAAGACCAAAGAGAGTCTACAGTTGATACATCGTCGAAGAAAGAGCTGGCCTTCACAGTGCTGCACATTGTGCTTAAGCCAGTCTACTTTCTACTTTTCTTGCTCCTGCATATCGGCAATGAGCTGCTTATCAGCTTGAGAACACTCAAGACGATTCTCCGCACGTGGTTTCTTGCACACAAGTATCCTGTCTCACCACCCGAAGTTCGGTTACTAAGGGAAGACCTGGAAGGTCAATTGGCCAAGAAGCCCTCACATCTGGCTGTTATCTTGCCTGTAATGCATGGGGACGAGGACACCTGGCAGGAAAGGGTTGCCGAACTGGCACAATGGTCAATTGCTACAGGCATCAAATGTCTTTCGATCATGAGAACCGATGGTAAGGAAGTCATTTTCACACTTCCTTCCCTCTACCTTAGGTTGGCTCTCTTATTCGGATGTCTCTGACATATGACTGACATGTTAATTTCTTCTCGCCTATTTTTTAATTTTCCAGCGATCACAGCGGATAACTTGGAGAACCTGCAGACACGCATGGACTACTCTATTGCTGACTTCTTCCAAGCTGACAATGTCACACCTATAGCTCTGGCAAGAACTCTTTCTCCGGTGGTGGAAAATTTTGCCAAACAGGCTCCAACCAATGTCAAGAAGCGTCTTCATAATGGACGTCATTTTGGTAAGAGAATCCATCCGCCATGTCCGTTGTCTCACTTTCATAAGAGATTGCATGTATTCTTGGTAATCCTGTGCTGACACATCATCCATACTTGTTTTATTTGCCACTCTAACGTCTTAGACCTGGATGTTGTTATTTTGAGCGAACGAGATGGTCATGAGCGGATAGCGGGAACTATCCAGGCTTTGGGTACTGCTTCCTTGGAAAAAAAGGTGTCTAGCAACCAAATCGATATGTCGTATGTCAACTCGGTTCTCGCAGGTACGCCTCTCCCTATCATTTTTTGTCACGTCTACAATACTCAAAAAAAAAGCCACGTTTAATCTGACAGCACTTGTACTGACATGAACGATTTCACGTTGTTCAACTTTAAATGAATAGCGGAGCTCTCTGAGCCTGAGCTGTTGATTGTGTTCAAGGATCAGCTCGACCTGAGCAGCTATCCGCCATGGCACATTCGACTGACGGAAATCTACCATGATCCGGATCAATACTTCATTCCACAGTATACCATGTTCCTTGAGGCGCTCTACCGCTACTCCAAATGCGAACAACGCGTTGGCAAGTAGAAATACATCTTTTGTAGTTCATAGATAATCAAAAATAGCATCCTTTGTGGAGCATTCAATTGGCTGGATGGGAAGATCGTTGTGTTCAAGTAGGCGTGTGCCTGAGCTTTTTTTTGGTGTATGTGTTCTCTCATCTGACATTTGCATCCGCGCTCCACATCTTTCTTCCCTTGACTCTCCACTCTAAATCTTTCTGCCCCCCCCCTGGCCTTCACCTTTTTTCTCCTTCAGCCGCTTCCCGTCATTGCTCGTTCTCTCCTTCCATCCCTCTAACATGGCTTCTTGGGCAGCTGTCCTGTCCAGCCTTATCATTGGCGGCATTGCTGCTGTAGGGCTCACGAACTTGTTCTACATGCGAAGATGAGGCTAATGACATTCATCCATTTGTCTTTTTTCATGATGCGTCTGGCGTTAACGCGTATTCTACTTTCTTGTCATTGTCCATTTCTCTGTTTCGCGTGGTCCATAGGTGATGACATTCTTGTACTTGTGGAGTCCACAGCCCAGGCAACCAACAGAGCTGGAAAAGTATTATCAGGACTACACGATGTTATCAGCTCTACTGGAGGACGACAAAACTCAGGAAGAGACATCTAAGAAGAAAAAGAAGGAGCGGGATGAAGGCGAGGCAACATCTACACCAGCAAAGCCCGAGCCCAAGAAGCAGCCTCGATGGCGATCCAAAGCGTACACGAGTTTGCTCAAGCCGCTGAAGCGGACGGACGAGGGTGAAGCAGAACGGTCACTGACGTTGGTGATCCCCGCCTACAACGAGTCAGAGCGCCTGCCCATCATGCTCAAGGGGACCCTTGAATACCTGAAGGAACGGTCGAGTCGGCCTTCACTCTCAGGCAAGCCCTTCACGTACGAGATCCTGATCATCGACGATGGCTCCAAGGACGACACTGTCAAGGTTGCGCTTGAGTGGGCACAGCAACAGAAACAAGAGGATCTGCGCGTGGTGACCTTTGAACGGAACCGCGGTAAAGGAGGCGCCGTGATGCAGGGAATGCAGTATGCACGTGGCGAATATCTGTTGATGGTGGATGCTGATGGTGCGACAAAGTTTTCGGATCTGGACAAGCTTGAGCTGGAGATTCAGCGCATCGAGAAGGACGGGCTTGGTATTGCCGTTGGATCGCGTGCCCATCTCGTGAAGACGGATGCTGTCGTCAAACGGTCGTTCATCCGCAACTTTTTGATGTACTCGTTCCACCTGATCGTGCACATCCTGGGTATTCGGGGCATTGCTGACACACAGTGCGGGTTCAAGCTCTTCTCACGCAAGGCTGCCCAGGCAATCTTCCCACACATGCATGTCGAAGGCTGGGTCTTCGATATCGAAGTTCTCATGGCGGCTCAACAACTTGGCATTCCTATCGTTGAAGTACCGGTCGCCTGGCAAGAGATTGACGGGTCCAAAGTCTCATTGGTGCGGGATTCCATCAGGATGGCTTTAGACCTGCTTGTCATTCGTCTTAATTACATCATGGGCATATGGACTATCCCATCACTAGCCAAGAAATGAGACCAAAATTTCCCTAGGTCAATTTCTTTTTGTTACGCTCAGTTTATAGTTTCTTTTTTTTTCTCTTCGAACCAAAACTTGCCATTGTCACGAAACTCACGTGCATTTCGATACGCGCTCACTTTTTTTCTGTAGTCTCTTTTTCATATTCAAGCCACTGAATCGTAGCAATGTAAATTTTCGTGCACAACCTTTTTCAGATCTATATGACTCCGTTATCGTGAATGAAGAAAAGGAGAAAATGAGTGAACTAGAACAAAGGGGCATTCAAGACAAAGCGTGAGCCACGGCTCAACGAACGACATTGCCACCTCCTGGTAGTAGTTTGTATGCCAACTGCCCTTTTTCGCGCAGGAGTTGTCCTACAGCTCCTGGTTGATTAGAAAAGGGAGGGAAGCAACTCCTCTGCATAGATTTTTTTTTTGGTTCAAACGCGCACCTCCGTGCTCTTTTGGCCTCCCTTGTCCTTTTACTGTTCTTTTGCTCGACAAGAATAGCCTAATCGCCACGAGAATGCTATGTGGACCATGTCTTTCTCTAACATTAACACTTTAAAGTCACCTAGTTCTATGAGTAGCTTTTTGCTTTGTTCATTTCCTTCGTTCAGCTTCAAACCCACCTTTATATCTTGGCTTTTTGTTCCTTTTCTCACTTCTATTTCTCACCACCAGCCAATTGCCCATTTCCTTCCCCCCCCATCTGCTCGATAATATTCAATAAAATAACACGAAACGCACAATGAAGTTCACACTCTCGCTTGTCATCCTCGCTACCGCCGCTTCTCAGGCCTTGGCCGTTGTTCCAACGCCTATTGCAGCGTGCACGAAGACAGTGGTTGTAAATGGTAGGTTGTATCTTCAATTCTAAAAATTTTTGTGTAACACAAAGAAATTTCATATAGACCCTGCGGAGCAAGATTGCACAATCCATACCCTTCATTTTACATCTCTACGTTTTTAGCCCTCGTATTACCCTATGCTATTTTTTCATTACCCTTGTTTATCCATATACGCTTTCAGAAGATTATATGCGTACCCAATTAGCAGCAACACTTCTTTTTTCTCACAATATCCCTAAAATGAATTCTATTCCAACCAATCCAACTGGACACATACACAAAAAATAAATAAAAAATAGAGAAGGACATTGACGGCTGTGATGCATTTGCAGCACGGAATGGTGTTACATTCGACAGCCTGCTCAAGTGGAACATGCGCCTGCGCGCAGACTGTCTTAACCTCGACCTCCATGAGAAGATTTGTGTCTCCGTTACGCCAGGTGCTGGTAACAATGACACAGCCACTGGTACGGCGGCACCTCCTGTCCCTGGTCCGACTGCAACCCCAACTCGGACTGCTGCTGCGCCTACCAACAAACCGCCGACGGCGACGGGTGCCACGGACGCCAATAGCGGCGCCACGTCTGCTGTTCTCCTGGATGGCAAGACTTCTATAACACTCGGCCTTGTCTCTGCCCTTCTGTCATTTGTCTACATCCTATAAAGCTTGACTCCTAAAAAAAGAAGAAAAAATATCTTCACCCTCCTTCCACTTTCCCCTTCATACTCATTTACGATAATTGCATTGACATTGATACCAATACATAATACATAGCGCTGTGCGCATGTTTCATGAATATCAATTTTGAGTGTGATGAAAGCAAGGAGTGTACAACACAAGGAAAGATTCACCTATAGTCAACGCAGTAACGTCTGTATTAAATTCATTTATTCTTGAACGGCCAGTGCCTTGATGATGTTGCCATGCGCACAGTAGGCCCATTCGAGAGCTATAGCATAGTTTGATAGACTAGACGCCTTGCTAATGCTTAATAGCTGACGCGGCTTGCTCTTACAAGGACACCCCCCATTCATAGAGCTTGACTCGCGAGTGAATAAAGAGAGAAGGTCCGATGGAGGCAAATGGCGGTAGTCGTTGAGATTAGGGGATTCTTGCCGCGTTGGATCAAGAAGAGTTGCAGTAGCTGCGCCATTCGCCAGGGTACTATATTGTTGAGTTGTCGTGCGGAAAAGACGTCTCCGATTGTGTTTGGTCCGTAATAGTAATCGATAAATCTTTGACGGTGAGACTGCAACGCTTTTTTGTAGAGAATTTTCTGTTGGATGATCATTCAAGTCAATAGAATGAACTATTGCCGTTGCGTCCGTCCAGAATCCAAGTGCTGCCTCAAGGAATCCTTGGCCTTCTGTGAGATGAGAGGATGATGAATGTATGCTTATGGTATATGGAGGTTGAGTATGCTGCGGAGCCATTTTACTTGAATGCTGTAGTTGGTCCTCCTGATGGTTACCGGTAGCATTGGCTGTGCTGCCTTCTCTTAATTCTTCGACAATAATTAAACGGACATGTCGATGCCTAAGAATTTCCGGTTTGGAAAAAAAACATGGAAAAGAGAAGGGAAAAAAAAGGTCAATCACAATATCATATATTTGCGGAGAAAATTAACGACATAAATAAAAATGAAAACGTTGCCTGCGAGATGATGACCTACAGTGATTTTTCTATCCACTGAATGGCATCCTTGATCTCGCTCATTACTAGACTGACAAGCTTGAGGTGCGCGCGATACGGACTTCCATCTGATGCAGCGGCAGAAGCATCTGTTTCTGTTAGTCCACTGATATGAGTTGGAGGTGGATAAGGTGCAGCCGATGAGGATGAAGTGGGTGACAAGTCCTTGTTAACGGCATCGAGATTGAAAAATCCAGCAAGGATGATAACCAGTGGTAGCCCCTCTTTTTCATGCTGGCCCTGTTGCTTATTTCGTTGTTGTTGCTGAATAAGAGTCTGGTTCAGATGGATGCAGACAAAAAAGGCTTCCAGATGGAGTAGTGTCGGGCAGTAGTGAAAGGCCATCCTGGCCCACAGATCGGGTCGGAACTCGCTGCTATTCCGTTCAAAGTGATTCCATGGATGATGGCCATCCGTGTTTTCCCCGAGTCGTGAATGGAGATGAGTGTCTGCACTAAGAAGGTCGAGGAGTGCCTGCTGAGAACGTCCAAACACCCACACACTTGGAAAGGGTGGCACCGATCCTGGTAGCAAAGAAGGCGATCTATCCAGAATTGTCTGTTCAGCCTGCTGTTCCCGCTCGAGTGTATTTAATCCATACTGAAGTGCATATCTATTATGAAAGACCAAGAAAGTAAAAACGAGGTAGTATTAGAATGTGAACCATGAGATCGCGAATATGGAGGTCTTTTTTTTTTGCCACCACGCGCTTCACAGGGGACTGGAAGATTTTGGTGTTTGCGTACTTCAACGGTAAATTGACAAAGAGTGTAGAAGCCACGGCAGAGACGCAGCCAAGGCGTAGTTGCTCTGGAACTGTTGTTGAAGGGCCATGAGGGAACAGGTCCAAGATGTTAAGCATGGGAGAGAAGGAAGGTCATGCAGGGCAAATTTCAAAATGTAGAAAGGTGAAGAAAGGGTTCGCTTTGGCCACCATGTCCTAAATAGGATAGCATTGTCAATTAGAGAAACGCGTGCAATTACAGGAATGTGATGAGATTTCTCACCGAGATGGTGTGAATCGTGCAGAAAGTCCCTTCAGGATTCTGCGCAAAAACCCTAAAAAAACAACGGTGGTTCTCAACTTTTGTTGTTCTTTTCCCTTCGCTCTCTACCTTTTCACTATCTATCCACCATGCGCGCCTACCTCTACGACAACCTCGACACTGACTGCAGACTTCCCCACGAGCTGAACCCCTCGGTTCCCGTCAGCCTCGAGGAGCTCGCTGAGACCGGTGTCCTCTACTGGCGTTTGAATGACGAGGATTTCGAGGCCCAGGTCGACAGAATCTGTGAGGAGCGTAATTATAAGAACCGCGACCAGGTACATTCACCTCTTCGGACACTCATTCACGCATGCACCACCACCACCCTCTCTTTCTGCCTTTCCTCTTCACTATCAAAAATCCTTGGATGCAGACACATACATACACACCCTGGACTATCTGCTGGTCTACCATGAATTAACTTGTCATATTTTATATGTACTTTTTGCAATGGCGGCATAATTTTATAGATTACGGTTTCGAAGGAGGGCCTCGGAGACGTTTATGAGGAGAAGCTCAAGATCTTTTTCACCGAGTATGCATAGAACATTCTCCAGGGAGTGAATAGAGATAGCAATTGAACCACCGTTTTATCTCCCTTCTCAAGCTGACTCCCCCTTGCATTTGAAAAAAAAATAGGCACCTGCATGAGGACGAGGAAATTCGTGCTATCCTCGATGGTACTGGCTATTTTGACGTCCGAGGTAAGACACGGAAACATAGTCCGAGGAAGGTGACAAACACAGATAGCAAGCTGATTTTGTTACACCCAATCACTCTGACAAAATCTCTTAAATGTTGTATTGCATGTGAAAACAGACAAGCAGGATCGCTGGATCCGCATCCAGGTCGAGAAGGGCGACCTTATTGTTCTGCCTGCCGGTATCTACCACCGCTTCACCCTTGATACCAACAACTACCTCAAGGCCATGCGTCTCTTCAAGGAAGATCCCGTCTGGACCCCTCTGAACCGTAAGCTTGCATTTTTTTAAAGAGTGCAATCTTATAGGTGAAGTGCTTTTCCCAGGAACCATGATATTCATTGTCTAAATCACGATTTTTTTCTTCTTTAATTAGGCCCTGCCGACGAAAGCCCCTTCCGCAAGGCCTATCTCGAGTCCATCTCCGCTCACTAAAATACCTGTATATACTTAAAGACATGCTTGATCAAGAGCCATATGTAGTTATGAGAGGCTGATGATGGGAAACCCAGAGAAAGAGGAATAAACAGCATAAAGGTCGTCAGGCAAGGCGCAAAGTGGGTGTTCCTCTGCAGAAATTTGTACAGGAAGAGATTATGTAGTGTTAATAGGATTTTAGCACCAAAGCAGCTCACAGGCTGTGGCCAAGGTGAAGCAGGCACTTCTGTGCATGCATATTCAACGTCACATTAACCGAAATTTGAGAAGGTGACTGCCCTTTACAGAAACTGGTACTTGGGAATGAATGCCAAGTTGGTTGGTTCACCACATGAGAAAGGCTTCATCCTTCGGCTTTATGAATGTGTCATGTCGCCTACCAAAATCCCGTTGACGCTCGACGTTGAGTTTTCATTCGAGCCATACCCAAATGCCGAAAAACTTCAGACAATTCGCGTTAATCTTTTAAAAGACGCGCTGCTATCTGACGTTCTTCGGCAGGCGAGGATCGACCATAATGTGCCCGTCTATCATGAAGAGTCCATGTTGGCAACTGCCGAGAAGCTAATTCGTGAGGCACAACTGGCAGCACTGGATAACGAAAGCAAGAAGATTGATGAGGCCGTATTTATAGAGCAGGACGGACAAGAGAATAAGATTATGAGTGGGAAATCGAGGGCGACAGCAGAAGGAGAAGACGGCAACCATGACACAGATGCTCAGGAACGCGAAATAAGCGAATTGGAGATGATGCAACAACGGCTTATCGACAACTATCGGGCGCATACTGCACACTACTACACGCCTCCGGAAGAAAATCTCTTTCCAGAAGCATACCATACACTGGTACATTCGCCCATTCCGTCATTATTTGATGCGATTCTGGACGTTGAACGTAGCTTTGCACAAGAGGTCGAGGCATTGACGACGGCGAGAGATCAAGAACTGCAGAGAATTGAAGACCGGCACCACCAAGCCTTGCAGTCTGACACTCCGCATCGGAACCTGACACAGCTGATGACCGAACACGTCGAGGCAATGGAGGTTGCTCAGGCAACATGGAATTCGAAATTAGACGATATTCAAGCGATGCAACGCCAAAAATACCGTGAGTTCATCTTGGAGCTGTACAATATTTATAAGAAGCAACAGAAGCAATTGGACGAAGCAGCCTCTACAGCACCGTCTTCGACCGTAGCTGCACCACAATCTACTTCAGCCGAAACCGCAGCAACACAAGAGTCCAAAAAAGTTATGGGTGGTGTAGAAATGGTGAAGCTGGCCATGAAAACCATCGAGGATCGTAGGGCAGGAGATGCAGGCAAACAACGCGATGGCAATACTGGTGTGTCAGCAACTTCTTCCACTGGAGTGGCTGATGTAGGAAACTCGACTGCCGAATCCTCGCAGGCGGATTCAACCCCACAAACAGGCTCGTCGGACCAGGCATCAGCTGCGGAAACTACCGCCTCCAATGCACCCGAACCGCAGCCTAGCAAGGAAGACCAGGAACTGAAGCAAATGGCTGCCTCCCTCCAAGAGATGGGTTTTACTCAGGAGCAAGCGGAAGGAGCATTAATCATCACAAATCGTAATATGGTACGGATGCTATCATCAATGGGGTCAGAACCAACACACACTTGTCGAAAGATGCCGCTTTTTGGCCGTAGAGACCCACATACTAACTTTATGAGGGGCATTTTTGTTCCAACCGATTGCGACATTCGACCTGATTGAAAACAACGCCATATAGGAACATGCGCTCAACCTACTGCTCGAAAAACCAGAGAGCATTCCACGTCTTCTTATTGCCAAGCAAAAAGCCGATGCACTAAAGGAAAGCACACGCCAAAAGATGCAACAAAAGAAGCAAGCACAACCACCAGCCCAACGACCAATTTCTCGCTCGCCATCTGTATCGAGCCCTTCAACCAGCTCGCAATTGCAACAACAACAGCATAGGCAGTCTTGGGGTGGGAACAACAACTCGAATGTAAATCAGGCTGCCCGTGACAAGGTATGGTCGCCGATTCCGTTCCTTCAGCAGGGAAGAAATGCGCTCCTGACCTCAAATGCAAGCCCGTCAGTCAAAAAACTTGGTGGTTGGCTTAACAAGGCGATCGAGGGCCTGGGACTGGACGATGAACTCAATCAGAATCAGCGTCAAAACAACGGCGATTCAACATCTTCCAACCTTGCAGAATCCTTCACTGTTGTTTTGGGAACTACTCATTCAAAAGTGACCCACAACCTGCGACTTGTCGTAACAGACCCGAGTGAAATCTTCTCTGCGGGCGGCCGTTTGCGTTCAGACCGTGATGCAGCAATCCACGCACAGACATCATCTTCACTCTATGGCCGCAACCTGACGGGTCTTGTGCAGCTGGTCAACATCAAAGACTGGGCCAAATACAAGAGAGGAAAGACAGTACACCAAGAATTCTTCAAAGCATGCTATGCGAGCACTGAGCTTCATTTTGATCCTGTAGAGCGTCAGCTGGAGCAGATGGAGGAAGACCTTCCCTTGGATGGGTCGAGATTGCGGGAGGGTGACTTTATTTTGACACGACATTCCAACCTGCCAATGATACATGTCGTATTCCATCTGTTTTATGGCGACAACTATCCGACAGGCACCCAAGCACCAGCCTTGCAGGAATTCCAACATTTCATCCCGAAGCAGGATCTCCTGGCAGGTATCCGGTCAATCCTCAAAACAGCCCACCGATACGACATCACCATGCTCTCCCTTCCCTTTTTGATGCTACCAACCCTTTTCGAATACCCATCTGCGGGTCCGCCGCCAACCGTACGGTATCATTCTCCTATTCAGCATCACCGTAGCCTTTCGACGCCAGGGTCCCCATCGGCCCACTCTCCGTCTCCATCGCCAGCACCCCAATCACCTTCAAGATCAAGCTCTATTAGCGGACACCAGTATCAGCAACATCAACAACAGCAACAGCAGCAATTACAGCTACAGCAAAGTCAACTAACAGAACAGAGCTACCGCAGAGAGTTTCACCGTAGAGCCGAGATACTCATGCGACATATCAAATCGTGTTTGATCGAAAACGCGCGGGAGTTGAAGCAAGTCGGTAGTCAAGGTGCCGAGGCGGAAATGTTCCGCGTGAGCCAAGGTGGAGATGTCAAGGTGCTTCAGTTTTTACTTCCCAAGACCACAAGCGAAGAAATGTTTCATAGCTACCGTAATTTGCTTACTAGTGTCTTTGGTGTATCGTAGACTTGCATTACACCTCTTTTCTATTCCCTTGGCTCGTAGACAAAGTAACAATGAAAGGATGAAAAGAAAGAAAAGACGAAGATTCTTTGGTATCGGCTAGTGTTACTTTATTTAATGCGACTATGATACACGACGCGGCCATCAGATTGCTTGACACCGCGCGCATGCTTCATAAGCATGATATCAAGCTTCTTTTCATCAGTGACAAGATCGCGCAAGAAGGGTCGGATCTCACGTGACTCCCACTGTGGTTTTGCCTCAAAAAGAGCTTTGAATCGCGCTACGGGGTCCGACGACAGATCGGCTTTGGAGAAATAACGGATGTACACCTGGCTATTACTTCCACTGCCAATGCGCTCCTCAAGCACATGGCCCGCCAGCGGTGCCAAGTCTGAGAGTGGGAAATGGTCGTGCACGAGCTTGCGCCATGTACTCATAAAATCATTGTAAGGCCAGCGGCTGCCCCGCTCGCGTGATGCCAGAAGATGGGTGCCCAAGAACCCGCAAATTTTGTCTGCGGACAAAACAAGCACATTGTCGTTACTCTTTGTCTCGCCATCCTGCGAAAATGAATGCAAAATGTGCTGAATCAACCAACTCTCCATGTCGGTCTCGCCGTCCAGAATGGTCGATATTAACCGGTCGCAGTCCACTGCATCTGGTGACATTTCGAGAACCTTCATGGTCAAGAGGATTTCTTGGAGAATGTCAAACATATACCGTGGCTCTAATAGTCGCCAGTACCCTATATGCACAACGAAAACGAGGTTGTACTCAAAGGTCAATTCATGGATCATCAAGTAGCAAATATAAGAAATAGTTGCACAATGAAACGACAACAATCAAGAACGTTACCATCAATCTGGCATGCATGATTCTGCTTCAACCAAGCATCGATTTCCATGTCGCTCGCCTGCACTATAGACTGTAGCTGCTCCGTGGTATATCTTGGCATCTAAAATGAGTGAGTGAGCGAGTGAGTAAACGAAAGGATAGATTAGGTCACCAGTGGCACCATACGATCGATATAGTGAATAAAGCCGTGCAGTTGTCAAAAGAATTACCTCCGCTTTTGCCTTTGCGTCCTGTGCTCGTCCTTCGTACAATGCCTTGCCAAGTAACTCAGCCAGCCGGTCGAGTCGTGGTGCTAGGGGTACAAGCTCCAATGTGCTTTCAAGCATGTCTACCGCAACTATTGTGGTCTTTTGTTTCTGGAGGTTACCCTCTGTAGAGGCTGTACCCTTCCCATCATTCAGCCATGGCCGCTGTTCAATCAGCGCGTCTTCGTCATCCGGGTACAAGCTGGATATCGGGATCAGAGTATTGGAGGTGTGCGCCCTTTGAACGCTGAATGTCTTGTCACGCGTGCATAAGACTGCTGTGTCCTGTTCGAGACCTCGTAGTTGGAAACTAGGAGACGAGAAAAAAAAGGAGGTGGGAGGGTGAAGAGCGAAAGAGAAGAGTCAACGTTTCTGCACAAGAATGTATACCAGTTTTTTTTCGATTTCCAAAACGGTTGGCATGTGTTTTGATACGGGCATCAAGATAGAACACAGACTTAGCACGTACATGAGGTTGGTCTCCTGATCTTCAATGTACTTTTCAAGACCCTTTGGAATGTCGACAAGAGAGAAAGTTGATTGGGCGAAATCAGATGCAAAGATGATTCGCGATGTCGAAGAGTTAGCAGGGGGCTGTGAAGGTGATGCCATTATGATTGCGTGCTAAATGGCAGGACGAGAAAGCGATCTAGGTAGCGTTTTGCCACCGATTTTTTTTTGACTTTTAAGTATCTTGGTCGTATGGGTTGTACCTAAGGCATTTCTTGTGCAGCCACAACATTTCACCTAAAAAGAGATTAGCCTTTGCGACCAATCTAGGACAGAGAGCAATAGGCTTGTCTGTAAAAGAAGAGGACCAACGGGTCTTAAATCATTTATTATTATGACAGCATTGACTACTGTGAAAACACGAATAGAGTCCTACTGTGAAAACACGGATACAGTCCTCATCGTTTATTCGCAAAGTCGCTTAGTACATGTGTTCTATGACATGAAGTAGCTACTAGGACAGCCGCAAACAAATATGTGGTTTAAAATGAAGCCTACAGAGTTTCTCTGGCAACAAAGGGTATGGTTTCATCCTCAAAATGTAAGACGGAAAAAGTCTGCTGCTTTTGTAGTCGAAGACAAGCACCATGTCGTGCCAATGTCAATTTTTTGGACCAAGGAGTGTGCTGAGGACCTAGTTCAGGGGCAATAATGAACACCAACGATGATTTTTCCTTGAGATACTATCAAGCCACCATGCTGCAGAAAGGAGAAGGAGAGAAGCTGTAGTCTTACCACAAAGGAACGTATAGTGGTCGTCGCTGAGAAAGTTTTTCCTGACCTATTTTAGACTCCCAAACTCTTTCCTAGCATAAAACTTCACATTTTCCTTGCCGATCTCATAAGATCTCGTCACACCCAACACACCACAACAAAAAAAAGCACAGCAAACTTCCTCATCCCACTCCTTTCTCCAAGATGATGCCTTCCAAGTTCATTTCTTCATTGAGTCTTATTCTCGGTTTTGCTATGGGCCTTTCGGCTGCAGCTAGGTGTAGTCTCGAAGTCAAGAGCAGCAAAGGCATTGAAACAAAGGATGTAGTTGTGTCGAGGTGTGTCGACTTGTCCGGCACAACAGGCGTAACACAGATCAGTGTCAAAGGTCCCAGTGGTCAAGGCTCCGCCATTGCGTACAGTAATGATGGCTGCAGCTACGGTATTGTTCAACAAGGAACCTCTCCACTCTCCTTCAGCAAACCATCAACGATCAAGTCCGTGAAAATCACTGCATGCAAGTAGTCCTGTATTGATGCATGCCCGCTTGGCTTCTTTTTCATTGCCAGAGAATAGTCGAATAAACAATATCTTTTTTGCAGAAAGCACCAAGATTTAGATTGATGGACATTTGATTAAGATTAGTGTGCTGGAATTGCTATTTGGCTGCCATTCATGTATATTGGAGCAACACATATCGATGTTTGTATGATGTACAGCTGGTGTATGCTGCCTTACTTTACCTTATTGGAGTCCATACTCCGTGTTTCTACTCCAGTGTATGCTGAGAACATTTTTTACCCCCTTTCTTTTGACCAAACCATCAAGTCTTTTTTGACGTTTTTGCTTAGATAGAACATACGTTGTGGGTCAGTATTATTGAAAAATGTCGAACATGTGCAACTATTCTACAAGGCATTTTTAATGAATATTAGTAAAAATAGTCAAAAACTCTAGTTTCGAAGCCGCATCTGTACCCAGGCAAGCGGCATATCTTCCTCCTCCCTGTCCTCTGGTGCCGGCGAAGGAACGCCGCCGGCAGTAACAGATGACTTTAGTGGGTCAAGAAGCAACCTTAAGCGTTGCTCATAGTTGGTATTCTCTTGTCCCGGTAACGGTGAATCCGGCGCAGGGCTCGGTAGCATCGATGAGATAACGGTCCTTTGTGCCGCCAGGTCCTTGTTATCCCTGCGTTTTTCCACGGATCCGTTGTTGCGGATGCTGGGGCTAATGATGATACTGGGAATATTCATACTTGGCCGCTTGGTATGGCCACGGGTAGTGGTTTTCGTAGTTTTCGTGGATGCGGCTCCACTACCATTACCATTGCCACAATTACTCTTACTACTACTACTACTACCAGTAGTGGCAGTAATGGCAGTGGTGGTGGTGACACTACTAGATGACCCACTACTACCAGTGCTCAAGTTTCGAATCAAATCTTCAACTAGAGCGCTGTTACTCATTCGCTTATAGCGCCCACCCTCCTCCTTTTCGGCAGCGTCTGCTGTGAAAATTGGTGTGAGATGACCCGCCGATGATAGGGGCTCGAAAAGGAGTTTGGCCTGTGGGGCACTGGCATACTTCTTTCCTGAGTCTGAGCGTGCCAAGGCGACAGTAGGGACTGACGGCCGAGGAGAGAGAGGCGCAGCGCCATTGGATTGTTTTCTGGTTCGAGGGGTTGGCTCGCTTGGCACTTTGAGGGTCGAGGAGGACTGGGATGAGACGGCCTTTGGCGTGCAGGCCTCGCTGTTCTCTGCCACAGAAGCAGCAGTGGCAGTCGATATTGAAGTCGATGTCATAATCGTCGTGGTCGTTGTCAGAGTCGGCGAGAACTCGGCATCTGGATGAGGTGATATTGGAGGCGATGGGAGCGGTAGCATCGCCGACGCTCTCATGGATGGTAGCAAGAGCAGGTTACTTTGCATGCTCAAAGCTCTACTGGCAGCCATACCCATTGGTGACCAGGGATCAATCTCAGAGTTTGCCGACACTGTATCCGCAAATTCATCATGTTCCTGCCCAAAAATGTCGACAGGTGAGCGAAGCCTGTAGTCCTCTTCATCATCCATCAAAGAATGCTTCGCCACAGTAACGCCCAGTGATTGATTGTCATGTTCAGATTGATTCCCGTGATCGACAATTTTTGATGACGACTCTGGGGAAGTGCTTCTTTGCGTGTATAAACAACGCTCTTCTTCTTCGTCCTCACCGCCAGATTCTTCCGAGATGGAAGTGGCATCTGAGGTCGCCGACGAAGGAGGCGTCAATGACTTTGAAGATTCAGTTGACTCAGTTGGCGGACTGCTCTTGATAGACGCAAGTACATGGCGTGAGAGGATTGGAGGCGAAATCGGTACAGATGATGTGACAATTGCTGGCAGTGGAACAGGCGCTAAACGAGCAATACCAGGAGCAGAAGTCGCCAACGTTAGCGCTGGCAATGGCAGTGGGAGCGAAGGTGCCACCATACCACTCGATATCGCCGATGGCTGTTGCTGTTGCTGTTGCTGTGGTGGCGGTGGTGGCGGTGGCATCGGGAACTGGTAACTGTGAAGATGCATAGGCAGTGTCTGTGTAGAAAACAATTGCTGCTCTTCTGCGGTTGTTCGTGCTGGAAGCGGTAAGAAACTGGGTGGTTGATGCTGTGGGAAAGGCGCGATTGTAAAAGCACCTGGAGGAGGATAGAACGGGGATATCTGTGGTGATACCATATCAGAAGTCGACGGATGTCGCTGTGAAGGCTGTGGATACTGATGCAAGGGCGAATGTGCATCTGGAGTAGATGGATGTCGCTCGTGAAGTGGAGGATAGAGGTGTTGAGGGAGAGAAATCATTGAAGGAGGATATGGTGACGACTGCACAGAGGAAACTGGAGAGGAATTTATCTGAGGACCTCGTTGGGGCGGTACCAACACATGTGTTGGACTTGATACAGCCTGATACTCTAAGCCGACCGAGGGAGGTTGAGAAGAAAATATTGGTGGATTGAAAGGTGCAGAGGTTGTTAGAGGCGCCATGGCGGACGAAAAGGTAGGAGGAGGAACGTATGGCGATATCGTTGGCGATGGTGGTAAGTGCTGCGAATGATACGTAGTCGATGGCCCTTCGACCAATGGCGGGGACAGAGGGCGTGTAAGAGGCATGGACACCAATGGGTGAGTTGATGTTCCTGGATATCTCGCTGCTGTTCCGTGATAATCGTTCATCATGGGGCTTCTATCCTCTGCTTGTTGATTGTGAGTCTCATTTTCTGATTGGATAGGCGTTTTACTCTTCTTTTCTTTGCATATTATGGGGCAAGTGACCATTTCGCCATCATCTGTAAGCATGGTCATGACCGCTGTAGACGCAAATGAGGGTCTGGTACCTGAAGACAGTGCAATGTTCGTCGGAGCAAATTCATTTCCAAGTCCCATGGTGGGCAACATTGTTTGCTGCTGCTGCTGCTGCTGTTGTTGTTGTTGTTGGAACAAGAATCCTTTACGACCAGTTGTTCGTTTTGGAAGGATGTTGATTTTCGAAGGAGCTGGCTCATGAGCATGATCAACTGAAGGTGACTCCATCGAGAATGAATGGCTTGGGGGGACTGGGTATGAAGGTGGGCCAAGGTTTGCGTGTGCTGGTGTTAGACTTTGCGGTGGATAGACTTGATTGGACACGGAAATCCTTGGAATACGCGAGTGTAGTGCTGGTGCAGTAGACTGAAGCGATGGAGGTAGAGGGGATGTAGGGCGGATGGGATGATTCGATGGAAGTGAGGCGGCACCAGCGCTCCGCACCATTTGGTAGTCCGGTACGGAAACTGAGGGTGTGCGGAGAGGCGGTCTTTCCCGGAAGGACGACAGCTGGGGCTGGACGGGGGTTGTTGCAGACGAGGCCATCTCCATATCTGGGTCCATGTTTCCTCCTGTTACACCAACAGACATTCCATGAGAGCCTCCTCTAGAGGGGTTTTCATTAACTGGCATAGATGATGTCCGTGAGGGAATTATGATTGGTTGAAGAGGAGGGCTGCGGATGCTGACCCGTTGCCCGAATGGTCCCATGTAGCGGTCCGTTGGCTGTCGTTGGTATGAATATTGGGGGCCATGTCCAAATTCCCCCTGCATCCTCAAGCGTGGGATATATGTTTGATGTTGTTGATATTGATGCGGCGGTGACAGTCCCGATGGATTACCAAACTCAAGCTTTTGAGTAAGCTGTGCAGGTGTCATATTGCCATAGTATTTGCCAATCTCTTCACAATGCCGTTCGCTGACTCCTCGCCGAAGCTGAAGTAGAAGGAGATGCAAAAGTACAGCGTGCCGAAAGGGTCGTCGTTCTCGTTCACGCAGCTTGCGAAGGGTGTGAATATAGGCGAGTCGTTTTAGATTGGCAGTGCGTAGGTCATTGTGAAGCATAAGAGGGCGATTCGAGCCAGGGACAAAGTTACTGGTGTTGTTACTGTCGTCGCTACAGTTGCTGACACTATTGTCGCCGTTGTTGTCGCTGGGATTATTATCTGGCACCACCATGGTGGCAGGCTCCTTCTCTTTGTTGAAAATAGTCATCAAACTTGTTGGAATACGGATGCCCCCTGACTTCAATGCTGAGGTAAGTGACGATGCTTTTCCGCTCGAGGATGAGACTGTGGAGAATGATGTGGCCGTGGTTCCATGGTTGGCAAATGTCGAACCATGAGTTGGAGTTGTGGACGAAGCACTCCCTTGTCTATAGCCTGTGGGCATGTTGGACGGTAAATGTGGGTGTGATGCATTGTCTTCTGAGCCAGAGTCGTCAGTAGCGCTATCTTCAGAGTCCGAAGAAGAATAATCCGAATCTGAGGACATGGAACAAAGCCTTGGACGGTAGCCGAAACTCGGTCGCTCAGGCACTGGGTTAACAACTGACAGTCGGGGTACAGCCGTGGCATTCGCTCCTTGGCAATCAAAAGAAGTTTCGGCAGAAGCAGAGCCTGATGCGTCTATTGGAAATGAATAGAGATGATATACATTTGGCAATAAGTATCCCATCGGGTGCTGTTCTCTTCTGCTGCACTGCATTTGCAGGCTCACATACTTGCCGAGTCTTTGGGGTCACCAATGATAGAAGAGTCGTTCGACTGTGAGGAGGATGCACCAAACATAGGTTGATCGCCTACGCACATGTCAGACGTTTGAAGAAGGGAATGTACAAAGAACACCAATGAAGGATCTTTCAAGGAAGATGTCTGCGAAGAGGGGACAGAAAAGGGATTTAAGGCATCCAGACTAGCCATAGACTCTGTTGATTTCTGCAGCCCCTTCGTTACCTCCGTGAAGGTTCTGTTACCGCCACTTTTTGAATAGCGGGATACACTTGCAGCTGTTGCAGAAGCTCTGGAGTGTATGTCGCCAGGCTGCGTCGAAGCTGAAGTCCAAGAGTTTTCATGAGCTGTAGTCAGATTTGAGCTGGATGCAATCTGTGAATATGACAACTTGGAATCGGGATTACTAATGGTAGTGGTGGTGGTGGTGATGGTGATGGTAACAGCTCCGTGGGATCCAGGGGATGACTGTTGATTCCACTGCTCTTCCTCATAGTCATCTGGGCCAGTTGATGTGGAAGGGTTGCCCACTCTGTTCTGATCTCGCCCTTTTTGGACAGGAAAGCTCCCCTCTCTCCATTTTGAGCGCTCATTTCGCGCCGTTGCCATACCTTGGTTAAGTTCGACAGAGTATTCCGATTTCAGAGAAAGTGCCTGCGGACTTGATGCAGTGGAGGGGGAATGGGGTGAAGAGATGGTGACATATGCTGGTGTTGAACGGAAGGGAAGCTCGGGAGATGAATCGGAAGTGGGTGTGCAAGCTGAGCCGCCATCTTCATTGTTGTCATACGGGAGAGGAGAACAAGCAAAAGGTGCTGGCGTCGTGAGCGGTTGAGGGGGGCCTATCATGGCGATAGTCAAACCCTTGCCTCCCTTCTTTGAACCAGCGTTTCTCTTCTTGAAGCTCACACCTTCCTTCACCTTGGAGGACGAGTTCAAAGACGAGGTCCAGCGGCGAAGATGGGTCATGGCTGAGTGGCTGTTTGTTGAGGAAGACGATGTACTGGTCGTATTAGAGGATGACGATGAGGATGAGGATGATGTTGAGGAGTATGATGAGGTACTGGAGAGAGGCGAATGAAGGGGTGAGGTTGGAAGGGTGGAGGCGTTGACAGGGGAAGGCATAGAGGATGCAGCGGCGGCAGTTGTGGCTGTGGTTGCGACTGATGCATAAACCGGCTTTGTCGTGCTCGCGAGACCCACAATTTGGGACGGCTGCCGAGGAATGATCAGGGGGGGAAGAGTTGGACCTTGGGAAGCTGTAAAAGAAGACATAGGAGGCGACTTGAAGACGAAAGTGGTAGAAGGACGAAGAGAAGAATGATGAGAAGGATGGACAAGAGTGAAGAGTTACTCTCTTAGTGGCGGCTCCACTGCGTTGTTACTCGCTATTGTGACATAGTGAACCCTACATCCTGCCAGGGGTAGATGTGAGAGACGCCGTTGGAGCATGTGGAGATCTACTGCTGCCACTGATGTGTATGGCCCTGCTAGAGCTGTTAGAGCTGCTCATGCTCTTTTTGACTGGAGATCGCGACTGCGCGTAAGCAGAGTAGCGGTTGTGTATGCAAAAGATGTTTTTTTTTGATAATTGACGATGAAAACAAAACAAAATAAAAAGACCATGCGGATGGGTGTGTAGGGAGCAAATGGCAGGCGAAAGAGCAGGCGTAGAGAGGGGGGTTAATGGTAGGAATGGAAGGGATGGAAAGGAGAAGGGGAAATGTAAGGAGAAGGGTGGGTGAGCGGAAGATGGATGCATGTCGCCCTCACTCTCTCCCTCATTTTTGATGCCTGCCTTTCATACACGTTCACTCTAAAACACTTTGTTACAAGAAACTTCTCATTTTCAGTGATGTGTGTTGATTGCCCTGTTGAATGATCTTGATCCAGTGTCACTGCTCAGGATGCATCCTCACTTCTCTCGCTCTAAAACGCTATCCCCTGTCTTCTAAGAGGTTGCACTTTGAAACTTTTTATATGTCGTCGTGAAGGTGTTTGGTGCCACTGGAGATGTAGTACGTTGGAGATTCCAGGCCCAGCAGTGGACCAGTGGCTATTAATGCATCACTACAGATCATCTAATGGACTCTCTAGATTGTTGGCAGTAGCAAAAAGGGGAGGGAGAGACAGAAACAGGGTGCGAAAGACACTTCATTTTTGTGCGAGAGAAGAGTATGATGCCAGGCACAAGTGACCAAATGAGAATTGCTGAGAAACAAAAAGTACGCTAATAAATAGCAAACAGATTTTCTGTGCACTGGCCACTATTTATGGTGTAGGTGTTACCCCGCAGCCGAAGGAAGAAAAGTGAGGAAAATTAAAGCGCAATAGTTGATGTACGTACCCGAAAGCTAACCGAAAAGAATACGTGTCAAAGTGTGTCCGCGTTTGTCGAATTGACCAAGTGCAAATTCATGGGCGAAGGAGATTCTTCGATGGTGGAAAGAAGGGGAAAGGGGTGGGATGGTGTGGAGGACAGGAAGTGAGGCGAGGTTGTAGTGGTGGATTTGTGGTGTAGAAAAGAGCCTCGTCGTCCAACGCACTCCTAACACTTGAGAGCAGACTGTGACATGCAAGTGTTATGAACGGCGGTAGTACAGCTGGACAACCATGCAGGTGGCAGGGTAGCACAAAAAGAAGTGAAGAATGGTAGTGGTAATAGTTTGGTGGATCTGAAGGATAAATATAAGAAAAGTAACTGTGAGGATTATAAAAGGCCTACAACGGAACACCGCTATAGATGGTTAACGGGCATGGATGGGAAAAAGACAACAAATGAATCAAAGGAATGGACGATTGAGAAAATGAAAAGAATGTGGTGGAAACGGGGAAAAAGGAGGGGTGTTAGGCAACTACAAATCACAACGATGTACCCACTGTACTGCAAGAAACATCCAAACACTTCTCATTGTTGTCGTGTTATTTCCTCTTTCATGTTTTGCAAATACACTCCTCCTTCTCTTCTGTCTCTTTCATCGCCCGCTCCCCTCCCACATGCTCTAGATTTAATTCTTTGCAGTTGGAACGACCAACATGCTGTTGATAGCCAAGTTGAATCGCACAGCTCCTTTAAATAATGTCTACCCCTATAAGCGCCATTTCATAGAGCACTCATTAGTATGGACGAAGGGGGCAGCGCTCTGTCTCTTTTGTCTATGACTGATCTGCCTAGCATGAGAAATTTTTGCGTGTTTGTAAAGAGAAAAGGGGTCAAGGGAATCTTAAGAGCGTACAAGAGTTGAGAATTCCAACCCCCAAGTTGACAGAAAACACAAAATCAAGACCACGCTGTGTCTTTACATTTGACTGCCGCTGGATTTGAAAGCCCTGGGTACAAGTTTCTCTTCCTAGGACTGGAGATAATATGGAGGAAGACGGGGATAGGATTATGAGTACCATTGGTCCATCATCCAACATTAGGAGTGGAGTCATAAACCCAGGAGACTAGGGAAGGCATGGTCTGCAGGGAGGCACATGAGGAAGAATAAGTCAAGAGGCGTTGTACCTCCATGTGCGGTGTCTGGTGCAACATTCTCAGATTAAAAAGTGGTGTTTTTCTTTTTGTGGATATGGTGTGCAGTCAGTGCTGCTCTTCTGAGGTTGCCTTTAGTCGTCTGCACCCCGCATCCCCCTTGAACTTTTCTGCAGCGGCAAGACATGGACCAGTTAACATTATTCTTTAGTGCTTCTCATAGGTGTGGGATATGCGATAAGAAAGGGATGCAGAAAGAGATTTGATACGAAAATTAACGGTGCCGGGAAAAACAGCCCATGTGGTGGCCGCCACGCATACTATTATCCTTGTTTTCCCATGTATAATTGCAAATGAACAGCGGTAATCGTATGCTTCAAAACACTTTAATAGAAAAGTTAGTGACACCAGCCACATATGGCCAAGCTCAGTTGCCACAGGATGTGAAGGTGTGAGGGAAGGGGCAAAAAGTGGTGTGGATTCCAGTCATTCCGCCTCCACCAATTCCTCTCCTCGTCTTTCAATGTTTTTTTAGGAAAGGGGATGCAAAATTCTACACCCCTGTATAGACTATCCTCTCCCTTTTCCACCCCTCTATTGTTCATGGTCAAAATTCAAGAGAGTGATGCTACTTTTCAACTTTTTGCTTTTTGACATGCTTTCAAACATTTAACCTCTTTATAAGTTGCACGAACCACTGGTGTGTTCTCCTTCTTTCTGTTTCTCACTTGTACATCTCCCTCTTTTTTGTTGGGCGTAACAGAGACGCCTCTTCTGCACCATGACGGCCTTGTCAAGACAACAAATGGAAACGTGGATCGTCTCGCGGCGAGCGTACAACTTGGTCGCTTTCTATGGGATTATTTTCACCATATTCTGGCTTTGGTTCACAAGTCTAGAGAGAACATCACAAGGAGCCTATCAGCCAAGGAGGGCGCAGCAACAATCTGTATCATCACAGAATTCTGCCTCACGGCCACTTTCCCAACAAGTGCACGAATACGGACATGATACTTCATCGTTGTCAGGCCATCCTTTTGCACTTTCCACCATGACTTGCCCAACCATCCTCTGGCAACTGCCAAAGGATCATATCCCTTTTCCATTCATTCCGCCAAGATGGACTCGTGAACGAACAGCGCCAGTGAGTGATGATCTTGCACAAAAGGACACAAACAACCTTGATGATTCCATACACGATCCAAAATACGAGCAACATCCACCAGAAGAAAAATGGAGCACACGGACCCACACTTGTACGAGCATCGAGAGCCTTTCACCACTCTTTTCGATCCACCACTGCATTTCCATGAGCCATTGTGCACAGGGTTACTTTTCTATCAAGCGACTATACGGATGTCCTGCATCGTCTGCAGGAGATATTGGATCCTCGGATCATCCAAAACTTTCGCCGTCACCAGAGCATGCGCGTCATTTCTTGCAAAACGTGGGGCCAGACGGATTTCATGCAGTCTTTCTGGGTGACCGAGAGCAGTATGCTATCCGACAGAAACAATATGTTGGCGATTGTGAGACGATATTGCACTTTCATATGGCTATGCCTGGTCCTGGTGACTGGATGATATTCCATGAATACAGTAGTTGGAATCACGTCAATGAGGCGAGTCATATGGCCTGGCCACCATTCCTGGGCACCAAAATATCTAATTGGACCAGTCATGTTTGCCCGCTCTGTACCTATGACATGATGCACCACTATACACCAAGAGAGACACTTCCGGCTTGCAACATGGGCGACGAACACCAGCCTTTACGAGGCTCATTTATCCGCAGGGAATCGAGTGGCGTTATCCAGGGAGATGATTCGTTCGAGTGGGTACCATATGGTTGCCGTCTTGTGCACCCAGTGAGCGTTTCTAGCGCAGTCAAGGTATTGAAAACGACATTTGATGACACTGCATCACAGCCCCACGCCTTTAATAACAGTATGACAGACGATAATAGTCAACACCAAGAGGATTTTAACGTTCCTGCTATGGAGCATTCAACCATTTCTGAGGGTAAAGATGTGAAGGCTGCAGACGAAGATGACGTTCCGATAGAAGAGATGTCGATTCTACTCATTGGCGACTCGTTTGTACGCTCTCTTATGGAGGCACTGATCCAAAACATTGTCAATGTCGGTGGACGGGATGTACTTAGGCGTAAGAACAGTACCTCTTGGCTTGGCACCAGTCGGAAACCACTTAGGTATACAAACAAGACAATTGTCTTTGACGTGCAACGCAGGCTCGATGGCGGGCGCGTCCGCATCCGTCTTCAGTATCAGTTTGATCCACTATTGTACCATTTGGGAAATATGACCACTTCGGCCCATCCATCCGCGGCCCTTTCTTCTCAGCATTTGCAAGCATATCCAAATCGCCACCAGCCAAGCCAGCGATTTTCATATAAGGCTGGAATCTTGGGTCCTGAGGTGCCTTCATTCCTGCCATCTCTTCAAGAGCACCAATTCGATGTTATCTTGTTTAGTCCTGGCCATTGGCCTGCTTCAGGCAAACCCACAGGAGGTCACTGGACAACGGATCAGCTCTTGGCACAATTGAAGAGTGTTATTGACTCGCTCAAGGAGTATGAACGCCTTCGGGCCGAGGAGCACGAGCGTCAACAGAAGGAAGAACATCGGTATTACCACTACTTTAGCCGAATGTACGGCGGTAGTCCATCAAATGATCCCCCAGCCTCAGTATCTTCCTCTTTATCGAAGAGGGCGAAAAAAGAGCAGTACAGGACATTTCAAACGTTGTTCTTAGGTGTCCCGGCAAGTCGACCTCACACAGATTTGCTTGTGAAGGAGTCTGAAGACTGGAGAAACAACTATCGCCTGGCATACTGGTCTTCACTAGCGGAACGGTTAATGGCACATCACGGCATTTCCACACTTGACAGCTTTGGCATTGTTCTTCCTGATGCTAACATGGCCAATGAAGGAATCCGGACTATCAGTCGAGAAGGTATGTATCTATGGCTTTTGTCAACACTCCCAATCGCAATTGTAGCCCGATAAAAAGTATTAACAAGGATCTTTCAAATTTGTCCACTTAGTATCTGATGCAATTGCCACGGCTGTGATCCATTTTCTCAATATATAGTGTCACAAGCTAATGCTATGTCTTCAGCTATATCTTTTTCTGATATGTAAATACATTTTCTGCTTTGATCCTACAAAAATGACATAATCTCATCTAAATCAGCGGTGCAAAAATGTTACAATATTAGTATCACACCACAAAGTTATATAGGCATTGGTTACATGAGATTCATCAAAAAAAATACTGATCCAACTTACTTGTAACAGCAGATGTGGAAGCCTTCTCAGCAGCCGATCGCGAGAGCACAGCCGACTGGAGGATGCGCTTGACTTCGAAAATAGCTGCAGACTCCTTAGCACCTTCATGGGCAAAAATCAGATTGCCTAAAGCAACCAGCAATCTAAACTGCACTTGCTGGTCACGTTCGTTCTCCAGAATCTTTGCCAGGATGCCGACTATCTGGATAGCGATTGCATCGTCATCGTGACGTTTCAATAGCAAGGTAGAATAGCTCATGTAGACCGTCGCGGCAGCGATTCGAAGGTTTTTGTTGCTGCTCTTCCAGATCAGTTCGCTGTCCAGGTCCTCGATCACTTTGGACATCTGCGCCAACACCACCTCGCGACCAAGCTCGGTTTCGCACAGGTTGACAATTAAGCGGGACACCAGCATGAGGTTGGTCTCATTTGTACGAGCCTCATCTAGCAGCGAGGGTACCAGCTCAGGAGTTTCAGCAGGGCTAGGGGAGTACAGAGCCAGTAGACGAAGGAGATCCAGAGCTGGGAAACGGCTAGCCTCTGGCCAAGTGCGGACCATCTGGAGCAGAACAGAGAGGGGTTGTGGCTTGGCAACAGGCTTCTTGGGTGCACTTCCAAGGAACTGAATTAACAGCTCAAGCTCCTTCATTTCACCCTCCTCCAGCGCCAAACCAGAAGGAGCGAGATCACTGTTCAATTGCCCGATCTTCTTAAAGATAGCAGCAAGGTTGGCATCCTTGAAGGGGACATTGGAAAGCTGCGGAATCAGGCGTTTAGTAGCTGTTGTTGATGACGAAGATGTTGATGTCTTGGGTGTGTCATTTCCCCAAGGGTTATAAGAACCGCCGACAGAGGATGACTGCTGAGGTGTGTAGCGTGAGCCACCTGTCAATGGATCGCCACCACCATAAGTTTCACCCTGAGATACTGCGCGTGCATTCTTGGTGATAAACTCAGCTATCTGATGGAGGTACACTTGAGGCAGCATGTGCTTGTCCAAAAAGTTTTGAGCGGCTGTGTACGGATTTTCAGTTACATTGAAAGGCAGTTTCAGTGCAGGCACTCCCTCACCAACGTCAATGTCAAAGACATGATCATACTCCTTGCCCTCGTAAAGCTGCTTTCTGTTCTGTCCGACAGCATCAACAACCTCACCGATCTTGGACCACGATTTTTCAGCTTCAGACCACATGTGGGCTTCGACAACAGCCCCTACGCGCACCATGCGGACTTCTTGATCCTTGCGGCCAGGTTGCTGTAAGGCTTCAGGTCCAGGAAGATCATCTTTCTTGATATCACCAACTTGATTTGATGGGATGGCGCTGGCAGCATTTTCTTCATCATAAGCTTTGAGCAAAGCCTCGTCAGCAACGCGCTCCTTGTTCCTTGTAAAAATGCGAACAACACCATCGCTGCCACCAGTCGCGATATCGCCATTGGGGAAGGCTGTTACGCACCAAACAGAGACACACGGATGCACAATTGCCTGTGTAGACTTGCCACCTAAAATAGTGCATTTCAAGTTCTTAATTGTTAGCCTCTCAAGTCCCTATACGGTATGCTCCATTACTTCAATTCGAGAAGTTTGTTCGCATACCTTCCCAAACGCGGACAGTGCGATCTTCTCCGCTCGAAAAGATTTCACCCGTTGGAAGAGCTGCCAGCGAATAGACAAACGAAGTATGGCCGTCCAGCGCCTGTAGAGGCTCGCCCTCATTCGACCAGACAATCACAGCGCCGTCATTGCCACATGAAACAAATCCTATTCCTGGCAAAACAGTCAGCGATCGCACGCAGTCATCATGTCCTGTGACAGTCTTGAACCTCTTGCCATCCTTCCACATGCCGATTGTCTTATCCGCCGATGCTATTTATGGAATATGATAGGAGAGTATGACGTGAGGAAAGGAAGAGCTTGGCAAAGTGTTTTACAGATTCTTGGCTGTAGCAGCACTTACCAGTGACGATAACACCATGCTCAAGCTCAATAACGCCCCAGATGGCCTGTGTATGGCCCTCAAGTGTCTGTACACACTGCCAGTTCCTCCAAATCTTGGCCGTCCTATGTTTCAGGGTGTAAGTGATTTCGCAGCTGTTAGCCACTCTTTCACGATGTGCACAATAAATAGGATTTCTACCTCACAAAATGCCTGTAAAGCTCTCTTACTTATCCCAAGATCCAGAGACAATATTCCCATTGGCATCGGCGAATAATGAGCAGACATTGTCCTTGTGACCGACGAGTGTATAGAGCGGATCTCCTGCGTTTTCTGGATTCCAGACATGAATCAATTTGTCCGCTCCACCTGTCACAATTAGACCTATGAAATTCACCGAAAGAAAAGCCGATAAAGCGGCATGTCAGTAACACTACTCTTGGGAAGGAAGACGCCATCAAAAATAATACTCCACATTCCTTCCGTATATAGTACCATTTGGATGTTGCTCCGAGGCAGCAATAAATGCGACGGAGTTGACGTAGTTAGCGTGGCCAAGGAAGATACGCTCCTCAGCAAACTTGTTGTTAGACTCTCTCTTCCAGGTGCGGACGGATCTGTCACGGGACACAGACACCACTAACGAGTCGGTGGGTGCAACAACACCTTTGACCTATATGGAGGAGCAATGGGTGGGAAAGTTAGTTACTTCACGACCACATGTTAATAGTGTCGTTTCCAAAATGTTCCAAATGGCCAGCAATTGATGTGCATTTCGTACATCGCCAGTGTGTCCTGTCAGAACAGCTGAGAGTTGCCAGGTCATTCTTGGTCTGCGTGTTAATTTGGATGGGTGGTTGTTGAACAATAAGGAGAAATAGCTGAACAAACTTCTTTTTTAAGCGCGTGCGCGTCGCCCGCCCGTCCATACTCATGACTGCGTTTCCCTCACTCCCCTTTGCCACCGACTATGTAAAGTGCTCATATAGACATAAAGTGCCACTGTTCGTCTTCAACTACCACTTCTCCCCTTCTTCATTTCTCATTCACAATTACCCTCTCATGAAGGCTATAATCTCGGCAAATTCATTGAAAAGTAATAAATGATGTTCTGCCACTGCTGCCCTGTCACATACTTTATCATACAACGGTAGTTGATAGAATATTTCTCAGAGCACTCACCCTTTTTATTTCCGCATAACTTTCTGTGTAGCCTTCCAAGTGGTTCTCAACTGTCTGAACAAAATAGGGGATGATATAACTGTTGAGGCACGAAGGGATTATCTAAAATTGTCCACGCTCAACCTGACGCGGACATGTTTTGCCTCGTTCACCTTCAACACTGCCTTTTTTGAAAGCTATGGATGGAACACCGAATCACGCGCAATACGAATTGATCAGCAAGGCGAATTCCTGAGATGCAAGTTAGCGGCTAAGGTATGTAATAGTTTTCTCTGCGGAAATCGAACGATGCGGCCAAAGGATCATTTTTTGACTGTAGTTCCTTTTGATAATGACCATAGGCTGTTCTTTCAGCATGTACGCTTCGAGGAAAGAGTGCGGACAGAATTGAAAAGTGTTGCATTTTCATGGATTCGGTCGAAGGCATTGGAGAAGAGAGTCGTCTATCAATTGAAATGGTGTATAAACAAGGTACATATATTCAACAGCTCCAGAAATACATGGGATTTGTGAATACAACATTCGAACGGTTTGCTCACCACACCTCTCACCTCCATTATGACATCAGGTGGCGCCAAGACTCATAAGCTTCGATACCAATCTTGTGATCACGAGCCCCAAGTCAAATACGACAAAACACAGTGCTCGAACCATTGGGCACTCGCGTCGAGTACACTAATGGGCTCGCTAGAACATTTCTCGTCCAAAGTGGAGGAGATTGTCATGGAGTGCAAGACCGATAGCATTACATTCAAGAGTGTCAAAGATGACAACGAAGGAGGGAGTAAAGTCTACTATTGCAACCATTACTTGGCTCGCTCACAAAGTATCAGTTTTGACATGGATTATTATGCTAACACACATTCATCATTTTGCAGTTAATAGATCTTCTCACACAAAAGTGGGTTTCAGCTCAATCGAGATTGAGTCGTACACATTAAGGGAAGAGGTCGAGCTGACATTTTCGATGAAGGAGTTTAAGGTACATCTGAATCCTTCACCCTTTTCTCAAATACTCTTGTGAACAAACTCCTCTCTCCCATTGGACTTTCAACTAACATTTGAGTTTTGCATATAATTAGGCTATTGTCAGCTTTTGCAACTCGATACGTCGCTCACTTGAAGCCCATTTTGACCCTCAATCCCTGTAGGTATCCTAGATATATATGAATATGGCAATAGTTACTGCCTAACAAATACTAACATAATCTAATATAAACTAATATTGATTCTCTGCAGGCCACTGGTGCTTACTACCTCATTCCCAGATGTATTGTCCGTTGAATTTGCACTCGCCACTATCATTGACGCGAACGAGGCCGAGGAGATGGCAGCCGCTCGAGCACAGGCACAGGTACAAGCTGTAAGTTCGATCCCCATGATAGGAAATGTCACGGTGAGAATTAAGTAATTTAACTGTGTTTCTAATACAATATATTATTTCATATTGGAACGACACAGGCTGCTGGTAATGATGATGATGACGATGATGGATTTGGTGGCGAATGGCACTTATCGCAAGCAGACACGGCATTTTTGGAATCCGAGGCTGCGTGGGGCAACATGATGGAAGTCGATGAACAACCAGTATCAGCAGCCACAAGTCAAGCAGGTGCACCTGCTCAGGGAATCTTAACTGCCAGCACCCAAAGCAACTCTCAAGCTATTAATAATGAGGATCAAGGCAATGACGATGACACTATTATCGAGGAAAGACGCCGCAGTGTAAGTCTTGATCACAAGGCGAGCAGGGTTATATCGTATCAAGAATAGAGAATGATCTGGCTACTAACACGTATTGCTTTTTTTTTACTAATTTCTCTTCTGGTATATCAGCGTAAAAGAGTCAAGCCCATGTTTAGTGGCGATGATTAACATAGTTCTGGCACATCCTTTTCGATTAACACGAGGAACCAAATTACCACGTAGAGATGTGACCGACCAATAAAAAATCAGAGTGACGTGTCAAACCCGTCGTATGTGGTTGGCCTTACATCCCTTCTCGCGCTCTTACCATCATCTCTCTATTTCATCCTCTCCTACACACCAGACACACCATCCGCGCCTGTCCATCCCTGAATTGTCACTATTGACATCTACAGTCAGCTCAGTGCGCAGCGTGTCTTCTCTGTTTCTTGAAGGACATTTCTCATCATCTTCAGGACCCTTTTTTTTTCCCTTTCCTGCTGTACCTTTGGACGCTCTCACACGATGAACTTTGAGGAAATCGAGGACCAGGACGGAATTCGCTTCTCGTTCAACGCCTGGCCTGCTTCTCGCATTGATGCGACTCGCAATGTTGTGCCCATCGCTTCACTCTACACCCCGCTCAAAGAGCGCGAGGACCTGCCTCTGATTTATTACGAACCCGTAACATGCAAGCAGCATACCTGTGGAGCCATTCTCAACCCTTACTGGTGAGTTGCATTCCATTACAGTCCATTATAACAAATCTTCACTCTTGCAATGTTTGCTTACATTCTCGTTCTTTTTGTTATGGTAGCCAAATCGATCCTCGTGGTAAACTGTGGATCTGTCCCTTCTGCTTGCATCGCAATCAGTTCCCTCCCCATTACCGCGACATCTCCAACACCAACCTGCCAGCTGAGCTGCTTGCGAAACACACGACTATTGAGTATACCCTTGCCCATAGCGCGCAAGTCCCGCCGATCTTCTTGTATGTCGTGGACACTTGCTTCGAAGATGAGCAGGACCTCAAGGCCCTGAAAGACTCGCTCGTCGTCTCGTTGAGCTTGCTGCCTCCTCATGCTCTGGTTGGTCTTGTCACCTTTGGCACCATGGTAAGGCGATTCAGTCTCAATTTATCGATCACTTTCAGGGCGAAACATACGGGTTGATCGGATCAGACCACTTACCTACTCAATTTGCATTGCTAGACTCAAGTTCACGAGCTGGGCTATACAGAGTGCCCAAAGTCGTATGTGTTCCGTGGCAACAAGGACTACAGCTGCAAACAGATCCAGGATATGCTTGGACTGACCGCCCAGGCACGCCCGCAACAACCCATGCGCCCAGGCCAGCCTGCACCTATGGCCAGTGGAAACTCGCGCTTTTTGCTCCCCTACCAACAGTGCGAATACACACTCACTTCCATCCTGGAGCAACTGCAAGTGGATCCTTGGCCCGTCGCCCAGGATAAGCGTCCTCAGCGCTGCACCGGCGTTGCCATGAGTGTAGCCGTTGGTTTGCTCGAGGCTACTTATCAGAACCATGGTGGTCGCATCATGCTGTTCGTTGGTGGTGCTGCAACGGAGGGTCCAGGTATGGTTGTCAGCAACGAACTTAAGAACCCTATTCGCTCACACCACGATATTGAAAAGGATGCAGCCAAATACTACAAGAAGGCATCAAAGGTATGTACAACTACTGGGCTGTAATTTTATCATTCCCCACTCAAGTTTATGTCTTCCGAGACTAATATTGATTTTTATATATTATGTCATCTAGTTCTACGAGGGTCTGTCCAAGCGAGCATCGGCCAACGGACATGTGATTGATATCTTTGGAGGATGCTTGGATCAAGTTGGTCTTCTGGAGATGAAGTCAATGGTCAACGCAACTGGAGGTGTGATGGTTCTCTCAGATTCGTTTACGACTCTAATTTTCAAGCAGAGTTTCCAAAAGATGTTTGAGAAAGATGCTGAGGGCCATCTCAAGATGGGCTTCAACGCAACGCTTGCTGTTCAGACAACACGCGAGTTGAAGATTTGTGGTTTAATCGGACATGCCGTTTCAGCCAACAAGAAGACAGCATCAGTGGGCGAGACAGAAATTGGTATTGGCAACACGTCTGCCTGGAAGATGTGTGGTGTCACTCCAAAGACAACCAACGCCATTTACTTTGAGGTCGTTAATCAACATGGACAGGTCCTTCAGCCCGGCTCGCGAGGACTGATCCAGTTTGTCACTCATTATCAACACTCGAGCGGCCACTTTAAGCTTCGTGTCACAACCGTTGCTCGCAACTGGGTCGAGGGCAACAGCCCCATCATTGCACAGTCATTTGATCAGGAGACTGCAGCTGTGCTTATGGCTCGTATTGCTGTCTTCAAGGCCGAGATTGACGATGGCCCTGATGTGCTTCGTTGGTTGGATCGCACTCTCATCCGTCTGTGTCAAAAGTTTGCGGACTACCGCAAGGACGAGCCTCAGTCGTTCCGCCTTACAGAGAACTTCTCGATCTACCCACAGTTCATGTTCCACCTCCGCCGTTCGCAGTTCTTGCAGGTGTTCAATAATTCGCCTGATGAGACTGCGTTCTACCGCCATGTACTCAACCGCGAGGACGTCAACAATTCGCTGATCATGATCCAACCCACACTCATGTCATATGCCTTTGACAGCGAACCCATCCCTGTGCTGCTGGACTCTGTTTCCGTCAAGCCTGATAGCATTCTGCTACTTGATACATTCTTCTACATTCTCATTTTCCATGGTGAGACCATTGCTGCTTGGCGCAAGGCTGGTTACCAGGATCAGCCGGGATACGAAAACTTTAAGGAGCTGCTCGAGGCACCTGTGGCAGATGCACAGGAGTTGCTGATGCAACGCTTCCCGATCCCACGTTACATTGTCTGTGACCAAAACGGCTCTCAGGCTCGTTTCCTGTTGTCCAAACTCAACCCTTCGACGACACATGTCTCGGGTGGCCAGTATGGTGGCATGCCTCAGGGCACGGCCATCTTCACGGACGATGTCTCGCTGCAGGTGTTTATGGAGCACCTGAAGAAGCTTGCTGTTTCTGGAACATCATAGACAGGATTATGAAAGAGGAGGAGGGTATGTCGGAAGGAGAGGGGATAGGCCTCTTGTTTTGAAAATATAATACAGGAATGGGGCATTTATGATCGCCCTTTTGTAATCAAAAGTGTAATGTAGTTGACCATTGTGTTTGATTGTTTTTAAATGAAGGAAAATTTTGCAGATCCCAATTCCATTAAGCGCTCGTCTCGACCATTGGACAATGAGTGCTAGGGTCTTGATCAACCTTTTGGGAAGATCGATGTTTGGAACTAGGTTCATGCTAGGTCTTGTCCGAGGTTTGCATATTATCTTCACCGACCGCTGCGACACTACTCGGGCTGCTGCCCGAAGGCGCGACCGTTGTAGTGTCGGTAAATGTGTTGGCAAAGGACTTCAGTGGACGTTTGATGAAAGAAAAAAAGAAAAAAAAAACACGCCAGCGACATCTGAAAAAATGGCTCATTCGCGCTTTAATCACGTGATCAATTATCATTCCTCACTGGCTTCGAAAGGGTTAGGACACTTTTCCAAGTTAACATCAGAGTTGACCATAAAATGAAAAAGGAAGGAACTTAAGGGTTTTGGGCACATCCCAGGACATACAAGAGATACGAGCATGCTTCTTTGTCTTGTAACAATGGCACACTATAAGGAGAACACGTTCATCATCTTTGCGAAGAATCTTGAAGAGGAGTACAAAGAGTGCGCAAGGTCGTGGTTGGCAACTGGTGTCGTTGAACTAGTCACCAACATCCCCGAAGCCCAACATTGTGAGTACGCCGAAGAGAAGAGCATCATGGGTGCTTACGGTGTGTATGAGGGTAATGGCATCATGAAGTTTGTAGATGTGGAAACCAGAGAAATGTTCAAGTGCACTGCAAACACTGCCATCATACCACTCGCGAATCTCATTGCTGTGAACGTACCATTTGGCGACTACGTTGCAGACTACGAAGGCTACTCTGAACATACAAGTGGGGAAGATTTGGAACCGCTGGATTTCTCCAAAAGCATGGATGCTATTAGGGAAATGTTGCAGCAAAGTGACTCCTTCTAAAGACCGACAGAATCGGGCCATCGGAAAGTATATTCACGGGCGAGACTGTCAAGGACAAGTTCATGGGCTTCCGAGAGGCGATAGTAAATCGGCGATGTTAAGCACTACTAAACCTGTCAAGCCAGCAGCTAAGTATTGCTAGAGGTTGTCGTCTCGACTTGGATAGCCAATTTTCTTTTAACAAAAATGCATCTCTGTGTCGTTTGAGGGAGATGTTGGTTTGTAGCCTGCAAAGGACTTAATCAAGCTGCAATGGATTCGATTTCTGAATTGTTCCTCGATTTCATGATGGCCGCCTTGCGACCAGGAGCGACACCCCGATTTCTTAGCCGTCTATTGCTCGATCGGCAACCCGAATATATCATGCTTTTAAAAATTATGCTAGAACAGGATGATGAGAGGAAAAACAAATTAAAATTATTAAATACAATAAAATAGATTAGCGACAGTCCATATGTGATTTTCGTGCCATGGCCAATACTGGAAAAGAGCTATTTTCCGGCCGATTTATTTACAGCATCAACAACTGCGTGAATCGCTAACAAAGACTTTTTGTAGCACCCACCTCAACAAAATTCAAGCAAAGGAACGCGCACGCCATCTGTTTTTATGACGCTCCGTGCGATTTCATGCGTCTTTGATTTAAAATCATACGCATGGTCAAAGACATGTGGATCTCATGATGCTCATCCCTGAAGCGGTCACCATTCCGCTGTGCCTAAAAAAAAGTAAGTACACGCAAGCTTGAATTTCCCTTCTGTCAATTAGATATTCGAGAGTTCTTGATCGATCAAGAAAATACCACGATTATTGACTGGATCGATCGGGGCTGTTAGCTTGAAGACCGAATCTGATAGTCCGGGAACTGTATAACACGTGTAAGGGTACTGGACATCGTACAAGAGCTTCAATGACATTAGATTCTGTCGAATGGTCAGACATGTGAGAAAATTAAGCATATTTAACTCCGCAGTTGAACTCAGAAGAGCATCCGTGATGGCGCTTGAACTCATTGATTAGGCGTTGATTTGGATCAAATGGGCTTGAACAGACATATGCTGCTACTGCTGCTGTTGCTGGCAGATAGAGTCGGAGTTCGCTATGGAAGTGCATATGTGTGAATTTATGTCTTCTATGAAATTGGAAAGTGAGGTGCTTGACAAAGCGTGAAGTACAGTTAATGACTGGGGTGCAATAGATCTATTACAGTTGCTGGGAAGACAAGACAGCTTGGATTATAATATATTACAGCAAAAACAAAGAGGATAACCTCCTATTGAAGTGCTAAAGAGCATAATATGTACTCACATAGCAGATCTATATGAATCCTGAACGCTTAAGAGAATGCGCATTCTTTATTTCCTCAGAGAGCCTTTCAGGTTCTCAGTATTCTTATCCTTTTGTTTTTTTTTTCAGAGATATCATTTGCTGTGTAGTTTAAAACGAGGGTGGGATGTGAAGATTTCTGAGCGTGTAGAATCAAATGGACGCGATGTAGGGTAGAAGCAAAGGTGTATTTTACTCTTTGGCATGGATTTATTGTTCGTGATCCATGCAAGTAAAGTAGTGTTGCTATATACTGTTTAACGAGAAGTGTGCTGAAAGGCGAGTATACTGAATGAAGGCACACTAATGAGTGCTTAACGATATGAGACTGTGTGTTATATGCAGCAGTTAAAGTACTACAATGTGCATTAAACTATCTTATCCGCGCATATTTCACACGGCTGTTTCCCTCTACTAAAGGTGAATAGGTTCGGGTTTGTCGAAGATGCCGAGCCCACTATCTTGGCTTCTGCCATGAACAATGTCCCGAAAGGCCTTTCGACGCCGGTATCGCGAGTGGGAACGGATAATTTCATCTCCTGCCCGTGCACTATCCACGCACCATACGTCCACTGGAGATAGTCATATGGCATGTAGTAATAGCCCTGGTCGCCAACATTTTTACTCCAGGAGTTTTTGAATTTGATAAGTTTGGTTGCATCATCGTATCCAACAAGAAGGACAGCGTGGCAGCCAGTCACGCCTTCTCTCAACTGATCAGGGGTTGGCATCGACATGATTCCTGTCCGACTTGCTTCAGGTCCCCAGAAATATTGCCCATCGCCGAAGATGTCAAAACCAACGATAACGGGCCACCCTTTGGACAATGGGTCTTTGTAATCCAGTAGATCATTTCCCAGCAATCTGAAAACGTTCTGGGTTATCATGTTGGACGATTGGAGATCTGCCTCAGGGCTTGGGGGAAGTAGTGGTCCATCACTAAATTCACATACGCTCTCCCGACAACTGCCCTTCAGCTGTACGACTGCAAGAGCCGAGGCGATAGAGGTTCCTCAGTTAGAGTCTAGAAATCCATATCCGTCGATATGCCGAGAGTAATACCATACGAACCTCTCGGATTCATCCTGTGTGTTTTCGATACTGTTGGGAACAATTTCGAGCGCAGCGCACACGGCAAAGCCGACACATGCTTCATATAGTCCTTGATCCTTGACATCAGTCATTTTGGAGGTCAGGTCTACTTTAGGAGGATAAATTTGAATGTAGTCGGCAGGCGCTATACTTGCATAACGCTCGTACTCTTCTCGAGGCGTAGGTATGTACCCGCATCCATGACGGCGGCCATTGAAGGACTCGTTGAGGTCGTAAACCAGTGGATTCTGTCGTTCGGTGGCCATTTGGATATTGTTTGTATGATGGAGAATGTTTTCGGTCCGTTATCATGAGAAGAAGGAGCAGGTATAAGTACTTTTTCAAATCTAAAACTTTTGCATGTGTAACAGGGCTCAGAAGGTGGCCTAAGCATAATTCAGCTCAAGCCTTTTACACAACTAGCTGAATGTGCTCTGTTTTCATGAAAAACCAAGGATACTCATGTTTCACATATAAGCTTTTATTTCTCATATCGCTTTGAAAGATAGACTTGGATGCATGGTCGTTGAAGTCCAGAAGGAAATAGGGCATTGGGCCAGCACATGGTAGAGGCACTGTTTAAACCAATGTTCATCTGATAGGTATATGGAGTATCCTAAACTGTCTTATATTTCGAAGCTGAACTGTATTAAAACAGGATCCACACTCAAAAAAATATGTTGCTTTGATGGACTGAGGGATAATGCCTTTGCGGTGTGTCGTACGGAGGGTATGGTGCGTATGTAGTGTGTTGTGTACGTTTCTTCGAGTAGCCTCGCATTTGGTTCTATCCGCTTGGCAAATATGGAGAGACTCTTTTCCAAAAGTTTTTTCACATTAGTGAGCACGGGCTACAGGTTCTTTGCTCCAATTGCATGTCAAGCATAAAGCCATTGATTTTACACTACAGTGTTTCTATTGGCTAGAGAATAGAAAAATATTCCAGCGTTTCATTCCCGATAGCAAGGCTTATGCATATGGTGATTTAAGCTTGTTCCAGCATTAGCTGGATAGACCTCAGCGGTTTCAGGCGTGGGATCAGGGGATCTGTGCTTATGTAGTAATTCTAACTGCTCGTTTGTTAGCTCGTTCAATTGAAATTTTGGATAACCTTGGTTAACCTGGTCAAACTAGTGAACCAGTGTGCTAGTATGTGAGTGATGAAACAAGGAAAGCCTTGCAGAAAGAATACACTATAAGAGAACAGAAAGTGCGTTGAACAACACAGGGACGTGTTCATAGATTGGATCCACTCACTCATGGCTTTCGCGAAAACGATGGATTATTTGTCTCTGTCATAAAGTGGATGTTTTACGAAGGTTATACCAAAAGTTAACCAGGCATGAATCACAATGCACACAGAGATTTAAACTTTTGTTCCAGCATTAGCTGGATAGACAATACACTATATCTCAACGGTTTCAGATATGGGATCAAGGATCTGTGCACACGGCGATTTAACCCTGTTCCAGCATTATCTGGAGTGGTAGTAAGCTGTGGAGACAATACATCACTTCTTAGCGGTCTCAGTCAAAGGGCCAAAGGTCTATGCATTGGCACCTCAAACTCGTCTAAAATTTCTCTGCCACATAACGATTTCAATGTAACACTGAGAGATTCAAGAATGCATCTACACTGATCCCGCAGCGTGAACACTAAAATGGTAGTTAGTTTAAGAACGCATGCTCGTATCTGTTGCATGTCGCGTCGCGTGGGTAGGCAGAAGCCCCTTAAGTTGTTTCCTTTTCATTTGCAACTGACTATGTGAAGATCTACGGATCAGTTTAGAGTTCTTAAATGGGCCGAGATTCTGGGATATGGTTTGGGTATATTCGAGCAGTGATTCCGAGCTCATGACGTTAATACCAACAACCTGGCATCCTTTGCTCATTGACATTCAGAGTACATCCTCCTGCCATCACATTCCATTCAACAACAAACCCTTCATGTTCACACGACCTCTAAAATAAGTTGAAATAATGTCAATGGATCAGGTCGAGTGGGCGCTCCAAGAATACAGCTCGGGTGAGCAGCTCACAGAAGAAATATCGCACCTTTTGAAAGCATTGGTATGCTATTTTGTTTGCCAATCGCGTATCACAGAAGCGACCTTTTTGTAACCGTAGCGCGCCTTTTAACACACCTTCTCGAACATTTATTCGTCTTGTAAAGATCGTTCGCCTTGCCGAGAAACAGCCAAACCCTTCTGCCTCTAGTTGTCCAGATTTAGACCCTGACTTTACTGAGGATTCCATTAGTGATGAAAATGGAGAGGCCGAGGGCGACAGGCACGAAGGAGAACTTTTCTCCAATAGTGTTGTAGGTGTTGATAGCACCCCCTTGGAGGAGCGGCGTGGCAGGGCTCATGATTCTCTCATGAAGCATGTACACCATATCATTCGTGATTCTCTCATTCATGATGAGTTCATTCTCAAAAGCGCTGCTCTTCTCAAGTTTCCCGAAGACAAGCGGATTGCTGTGTCAGCCGACAAGCATGGAGCCAGGCGACTGGTCTTTTTCATCCACAAGGACTACTTCAATGACTGGTTGAAAATGCACTCGGCCTGCGTCGGTACCTTATTTACACTTCGTGAGAAACCATATCCGTTCTCAACTGCCATCAAAGAAAACAGCACTCAGGCCAAAAAAGACAAGGCTGGCCAGGTCCTATATCGCTACGGTTGCCACCGCAGGTCAAGGTTTTACGCGCCCAAGAATATGATTAAAGGGGGCAAGTCGGGGAAGACTCGAAGGCGACCACCTACTATTCGGTGCGACTGCCGAGCCGTCATCAAGGCTTCTTTCCGACCAAAACCAACGAGTGACGGATTACCAGGAGATTGCTACAAGGTAGAATACGCTTTTGAGCACAACCACAGACTCGGCTCTCTTGACAAACTTGGTACAATACCCAAGTCATATGCAATCAGGAAGAGAATCGAAGCTATGGTCGGAGAAGGCATACCAATCCATGATATTATGGATCAGTTGACGATCGATCACGCTCGGTTTACATGTCTTCTCGAAGGCAGTGACTCCAAACCATTGCCTGGGGATGACATTGTTACCTACAATGATGTCTACAGCATCCTCTACGCCATCACGGCCAAAAAAGTCAAAAAGAGTCAGAAAGAAGTGGCATCTGCAAAGCTCTGGATGGAAGAGCTGGACAAGAAAAACTACTTCACTTTTTACGACAAGACGCGTGGCCATTATCACGGGTTCTCATCTCCCTGGCAGCTGGATCAGCTTCGATAGTGGGGTGACGTCCTTTACTTTGATAGTACACGCCATGTTCAAGGGTAGGTATCTGTGTCTCCACGGTATTGTGGTCACACTAAGATGAGGCCTTTTGCTTACTTACTGCTTTTTCACTGATATAAATTTCGTATATTAGAAAGGACACCTATCTATTCACCATCATTGTGAGGAACAAGGAGAATGGTCTCGGTATCCCCGTAGCCTTTCTCTTGATGAAAAACCAACAATGGGAGATATTGAAGGAATGGCTTTGTCGACTGAAGGCGAAATTAGACCAACAATGCACCGAACCCTACTTTCCCAAAGCTGTAATTACTGACCAAGGTCAAAGTGAGATAAATGCCATTCTCGACGCTTTCGATTTCAAGACGACTATATTTTATTGCACATGGCATATACTGCAAGCCTGGGAGGGCACGCTTTCAAGCAACAACTCGTTAGCCTTAACCAATCTCAGCGATGAAGAAGTAAAAGAGAGGAGAGACAAGGTAAGTAATTTGTATCTAGGCTGCGAATATGCGCTTCTTAAAGCATTAGAAGGTAAACCAAACACTCTAAATTCTGATCAATCGCTCTATTCATTTCTTACCACAGGTGCGACAGCAGCTTGCCGACATCCTGTATGCGAAAGAAGTACAGGAAGCAAATTGGCTTTGGGATCAGTTTAGGAAAGAATGGCAGCCCGTAGCCTCCGACTTTGTTGATTACCTGGACAAAAATTACTCCACACTTGAAGCTGATAGGAGGCGCTGGCTGTTCTGTTACCGACAAAACGTCTCATGTGGCTACATTAACACCAACACCTACATCGAGTCATGGCACAAGGCGCAGGCATTTCATTTTATTAAAAGCAGGTATCAACGACGATTAGAGGCTGTAATCCACATTCTTGTTATCAAAGCCGTTCCCCACTTTCAGCACTTGTGTATCTGCCACAATATACGGGCTGGAATGATGTCTCCTGAAGAGAGGCAGAGGTTGAATCCGCGAAGAAAAGCTCTGGCGTATATTGAGAGTATCCAGATGCAAGACATGCCGCAGCCCCTTTCATTACACCCGGAGGACGACTCTATTCTGAGGGTTCATTCGTTCACTACTCCCGATATCACCTACGACATAACAGTTGACTGGAACAATGGAAGAGCTGGGCAACTCCGCACATGTACATGCCCGTACTTTCAAACGACTGGCATCGTTTGCAAGCATATTGCCTTGGCTGCAGTAGTTATTCCCGACGCCGACATTTGCCCAAGTAGCTATTTGGAGACTCATGCAGACTCAACTTTGGTGGACTTAGAAGAGTTGACAGATGATCCAACAAATCACGCTGATCTTCCAGATCCGACAGATCATGCAGAAACCCCTCCCACAGCATCGAATGATTTCAAAGTTATCCAAGCCATGGTCAATGCCATATATCAGCGTTTTGAAGTTGTGGATAAGGAAAAGTTGATCGAGAAACGAGATGAGATATATCAATGTTTGAAGAGAAGCCTGGAGTTGATTGATGAAAACATGCAATTTAAGGAGGGATGTAGTCGTTACAATAAGCGCCAAAAGCAACCCCTCTAAATAATAAAATGTTTTTGTTACTGAGTGAATAATGCACTATGTCCTGTTACCATTCATTACCTCTCCAATATGCAATGAAAAATATTTGAAATCAACCATGTTCATATGATAATTGATGGAAACTGCGCTACCTGAGACTGAGCTGACTATCAAGCTGTGTCTTCAATAGGCAATGAATATTGCCTTCCCGCGCGTGCAGTAGAGTTTCCATGCGCTCAAGCATACTTTCGTATAGCTTGCCTAAGTCGTTCTTCGGGGTGCTTTTCATAACCTGCTGCACATGTTCTCAGAGTCCACTCTTGGTCCTTGGGATAGTTCTATATTTGGAGAGGCCGTATTTTATGTATCCCCAGATATTCTCAATGATGTTTATGTCTGGAGTTGATGGCCAATCGAGGACTGAAATTCAAGCTAGTCCTGTATTCTATTCGCTATATAGGCTCTCTCCTATCGCAAGATCGAGTTTTTCAGGTTCATGCGGTAGTAGAGAAAGAAGGCGGAAAACATAGTCGTATATCACCTCGTTATAGCTGTGCATTCAGCGTGCCCATGGACCCACAAAGGTTCTCTGGACCAAATATGCGACACACTCCCACACCATCACCTTGCCTTCGTGTCCTTGCACCTTAGGCTTAAGTCCGACGTGGTAGATGGCGTCTGTGTTCGGCGTCGCTATAGTAGTATTGCCTTTCAAATGACCCCATGCAATTAGTGATTAGTACATTACCCTCTCTTCCGGTACTTCACAATATAGTTGATATGCTCCAAGGAGAAGTCGTACCGTTTTTGAGCACGACGTGCCCGGGCGTAACGCTTCTTAGGTTGCACATAGGCTCTGAGCCCTGCTTGCCGCAGATACTTCCGGACCGTCTCTGTTTGAACATGCTCTCCGTCTCTCTCCAGGATAAACTGCTGGCCATCTCGAAGTGATTTCAGCTGGCCTATGCGGAATTGTCGGGCGAGAATTCTCTTTGTTACGGGCGAAATTTTACAAGGTCGACCTCTACCTCGATCAGGTATGTTCCCCTTGTTCTTGTTACGAATACCAATGACAGATCCGATTGATATCCCCACAGAGCTGGCTACTTCTCTAATGGAGCGTCCTTGGAGGAGTTGACTGAGAGCCCTTGATTTTTTTGCAGGACTAATTCGAGAGCAGTTCTTGACTTGAGATGTTGAACGTGGCATTGTATTCAGTAGTGGTAGTTGAGGTCAAGAGTATGGTGAGAAGTGACATGGGAATGAAAAATGACCGAGAGGAAAAAAGTCATTTCCATGGACATGAAATTTTCCACATTACTGTAACGGTTATTATTCACGAAAAGACAGAGTAGAACAGAGTGACACAATGTCGGTGCGAAAGCCGTTGACAATAGAGCTAAAATACCATGGAGCATGAAATGTGAAACCGAAGTGGAATGAGGGGGCACCTGTGAATGAGCAATTGTAAAATGAATGGAAAATGGGCTCTTTAATGGATGGACTGTGGCCTCCAGCCGCTTCATGCTCAGGCAAGCTTAATACCAAGTATTCACCACGGTCTGAATCTAGACATTTGTGTCCGAATAAATGTCATATTTCGGCTTTGCTTGCTCCACATCCGCCCTTATCGAGATCTTGCCAAGGTCAACGAAATGTGGCCCGTGCTGAAATATATCTGTTAATATAACCAATATATACAATCCTTCGACTCATCTACAAGCCATCTAGAAACAACTAGTCTAAGGAACCTGTTCTATCTCACTTCACAGAAGCACATTTATGCGCACACATATTTACGGAATATAATATTCTTTCGTCTCATGGAGTCTTACAGGCGAGCTTGTCTGGCGTCCACAACTTCAGGTGCAAGGCTGAGTGACAAGCCATGGCTATAATAATCTCCTTGAGCAAGCCGGTCCCTTTGAAACTTGTAGAATCTCATCCAATACTCAAATCTCTCCTTGGAGATCCAATCGACAAATGATCGGCCGATGGTATGATCTCGTCGAAAAACAATCACATTCTTCTCGAGATCAACCTCTTCCTTACTCTCGCTGCCCTCATCCTTCTCTTTGACCATGCCCATTGTGGGCGATGTCCAGAGTCTTGTCATTCTAGGCACAATCTTGGGATTCGTTGCTGTGCTACTATTAGCCACAAATTCAAGCCAGACGTTTTGGACCTGTTTCGTAAAAGTTTGCTCCCGATGCATCAAGATTTGTTGACAAGGTGCCGAGTTGATCAAATATAACAGCTCTAATGTATGTGATGCACCAAGTCCTGGTATTTTCTTTTCAAGTTTCTCAACGGTGCAGTCAAAGAAGTACATGCTTGTCTGGACTGTGCAACCCTGTTCTTGATCCTGAATCTTGCGCAGTAGCGTCGATGCCAATCCGAGGACAGGTGCATGAAAGAGACCCTCACCAATGATTCTCATGCTTAACCGAGCCGCCTGCTTGTTACTGTCGTTGCCGCACCTTAGCATAGGCTGGTCATAGATCTTGTCGAACTCTCGTCCGAGTTCATAATCGGATCCACCAAGACGTGTGCGAAAGGCTGGCCAGTATTCCGCCTTTTTGACGGCATAGGCCCCACTGGCGCTAGCTTCGTCTCGGTTTAATCCCAAGAGAACACGTTGGAGCCCTGGATCTAATCGTGTGGGATCATCATACCAAAAGGCAGCATGCTGATCGATCAGGACACCATCTACTGTGGGACGATATAGGAGGACGCCATTGACTTGACCGTATGCAGCAAGATCCTTCTCGGGAAGGGCGCGTAGACGAGCAATCTTGTCCTTAGCAGGGGTATCCTTGGGAATACCAAAGTGTTGACAAAGACGGTCAAAGTATTGCTGGCCATCGCCATCGATATCCTGCGTACCGCATGTCATGGGTGCGGAAGACTGAATAATGGCCTTATGGAAGAGACCATGGTGCGCGGGAAGCTGTATGTGGAAGCCAACCGACACAGCACCCGAAGATGAGCCGACAGCCGTAATGTCGTTTGGATTGCCATGAAATGCTGCGATGTGATCGCGGATCCATAGGAAAGCGAGCTTTTGATCTTGGAGACCCCAGTTGCCGACGGCCTTTTGCTCGCCTACGAGGGTGGGGTCGTTGTCAATATCCTCCTTGAGTTCTCTAGAGGCGAGAAAGCCAAAGTCACCTTGGCGATGGTTGATGCACACGACAATAATGGGGCTGCCGCGATGAACCGAGGCGGCGACAAAATTTGTAAAGTCTAAATAGAAGAAAAGGGGTAATGGGAATCGCATGGCATTCGTTATCATGGTTAAACAGAGAAGAATGAGCCAACCCTTCTTTCACACCACATTTCCGAGTGCATTCATGCATATTTTTTAGTTATCAAAGGGATGGCTCTTGTTGTTATTTTCCCATACCGTACAGAGGTGCATTGTTACCGCCACATCGGAAACCGCCGCCATAGATCCAAACCATAACGGGTAACAATGGATGGCTGGCTTCCATGCTGTGCACAGACGATGTTGGAGCAAAAATGTTGAGATTGAGGCAGTCTTTCTCGCTACAGCATGCTTCATACGTGCCACTGACCATGGCTCCAATTGCCGACATTAGGGGTGGGACTGTGGTTGGTCCTGGCGGAGCGGGTCTATCAGGTATTCAAAATAGAGAGAAATTTAGAGAGAGAGTGTGTGTGTGAGTGCGTGTGAGTGCGCGAGTAATTGATAGACAAATACATACCCAACTCTCTATATTCTCCTTACCCCAGTTTTGTGGCATCCAAGATACCACTCCAAGGCTCGATCGGAGAAGGAGGGTTCCATCTCTTGTGCACCTTGGCAAAGGGAATGCCGAGATAACGCACTACAGGTACAGATGCGTCCCGTTCTCCTTGCACATAACCTAAACCAGGGATACTCACAATAGGGGCGGATTCGTCTTTTGAGTAGTCGTCAAACATGAGTGTTACAGTATATGACTGAAGTTATCGGCTGTGTGAATGAAGTAAGAGAACAGAAGTGTACGTGTACAAAGAGAAAGAGATGAAAGAGAGAGCATTCAAGGATTCGTGCGATGAGGAAATAGGGGGTTATGAACCTTTTCGCAAAGTTGAAAAAGGAAGGTGCTCAAGGGTATTTTAAGTCCACACGACGGGTAAGACGTAGGAGCATATCCAATACTGCCCATATCTGTGGATAGTGAAAGCGCATATTAGATTAATGTTAAACCAGCTTGAATAACAGGAAGCCGTCCGCTCATAGGGAAATTGTTGGTTTTGTTTCTTCAGATGATTTTGTGGGTGAAGGTCTATCATCATCATATTATCTCCAGTGGCATTGATGAGTATAAGGAAATAAATGTCAGCAGCATTGCACTCAACAAAGACCAAACAGCAACTAATCTCTTCAGAGGAAGCCTTGATGACTGGATAGTACCAAGTTGCTTTTATTTCTCCAGAGACAATCTTTCTCAACTAACAGGCGCTTCCTGAGGCACTGACAGGATATAGGATGGAAGGAAAAAACCCTCAAGTACTTTCCATTTTTTATTTTACGACCATCTCTGATGTGAACAGCCAGCTAAAAGTTGCCTTCGAGTAGAGAACCCTGTGCTCGTAAATTCTATCTTATGCCCACACCTACACCCAGACAGCTAATGCTCTATCTATCTCGTTTTCCACTACCTATCACCCTTATTCTTAAGATCCCACAAACACTTTTCTTCTGTTTTGGCTCTGTTACCAACTGCTCTTCCCCTCTTTTTGATATCCTCATATCACAAGCCAGTTCGACATATCAAGACGAGGAGGGCGTTCATAGATGCTTCTGAGTTTTGCTCTTATAAGCAATGCCTAAGTTTGGCCATGATATTACATGTCTCGACTAATGTCTTAACCTCTAATGTGTCGCTGTAGTAGCAGAATCCTATGAAATGTATAGATCGCGCGAATGATTTCGTGTTTGGGCAGCGAGCTCACATTCTTTTGATACCCGACCTGTGCACAGTCTTCAATGTACGCAGCATAATATTTTTGAATTTCGTGACAACTCCGGATTCCAAGCTGCGTCCAGTCTTGGATTGATTGCATGTTGAAATATTCCATAGGCTTACCCTAACATGCTCAGAGACACCGTAGCAAGGCAGAGCAATAACAGCTCGGCACCCTCAGCTGGTTGCCCTTTCCCTTTATACCATTCACGATATGTACAATCAGGACAAGTGGGAAGCATAGTCTGCGATGTTTAATTATATCACCAAAGATACAGTCTCGAAGATACCATATCATTACTCGGCAATTGATGCCAGCGCCACATACAGGAATGCAGACAGCTCATTCTTGGTTGTGATTCTCATGCCTTCCTCCAGACACATTCCCATATTTCGAAAAGAATAGTCACAGAGCCTGCATCAATAAAAGACCGACTTGACAGTTTACATTTCCTTACCTTATTCCAAACTACCCTTGCCATGGCATGCCCACACGTCACCTCAGTGCACTTGAATGTGCCCTCGGCTACTGCCGCCATTTACAAGGATGAATGCACACTCTGTTTCGACAGCCCTGTATGTGGACATGTGCATTTGACGCATGAGACGCGACCCCTTCGTACACGTAACCATACGAAAAGGGTGACGCGTACACCCCTGAACAAGACCGTGAGAAACAACATTTGACTTATACACCACGTCCCCATGTTTCCTTGTTTTTCTAATATAGGACAAAGAGTCAGGACTCGATGTATGCCTTCAGTGCTTTAACGGTGGATGTACAGATCCAGATCGTTACCATGCCATCCACCATTATTCCAAGAAAGGCCATCCACTCGCCTTGAACATCCGCCGAATCAAGAAAGCAAAGCGCGTATGTCACTTGAAGGCGGTTTTTTTATCCTCCACGCACACAACCTAATAGGCCTTCTTAATCATTAATCCTCACTCTTGCTTTTTCTGTCTCCATTAGGATGCCGAGGAACCTCCACAGAAAATCACAAAAATTGCTATTGTGCCAGAGAATGACGACGACTTGTACGACTATATCACTCACGTTAAATGCTATGAGTGCGGTGGCATTGAAGTCGACAGGACGGCTGGGCAGGTATTGTCTCCAAATAGTTACTTTTTATTTTGATGTTGCCAAACTGCGGAGAGCTATATTGTTAAACGCTGGTTATTATATCTGTGAATAGATTCCAAAGGTTGTTGATGCCATCATGTCCTCACTTTCAGCCTCACGGCAGTCAGAGGTGAAGGCTTGGGAGGAGGAGATCGTTTCATGCGACCATATTCGCAACTTGGCCCAAGGCGAAGCCAAGACTGTCTCGGCAGAGAATGCTCACTGCGGCAACTGTGATCTCCAAGAGAATTTGTGGCTTTGCATGGTGTGCGGAAATCTGGGTTGTGGCCGCCAGCAATACGGTGGTCTCGGAGGCAATGGCCATGCACTGAATCACTTTGAGACAACTGGACACGGCGTTGCTTGCAAACTGGGTACTATTACACCTGAGGGCACTGCCGACATCTACTGTTACCACTGTAATGAAGAGCGTTCGGATGACGATCTCGGCAAGCATTTGGCTCAGTTTGGCATCCGGGTTGAACAGCAGCAAAAGACAGTCAAGTCGCTGACAGAGCTGGTAATCTATCATCCCATGTGGACGTTATGCCACGGATCAGTGTTTTGTTTCTAAGACACGCCATGATCAATGATTCTCATATTTGTGTTGCTTGTCCCCTCTCTCCGCACCAAAAATAGGCAATTGAACAAAATCAAAAGTTCAACTTCAACATGTACACCGAGGATGGCAAGGCTTTTGAACCTCTGTTTGGCCCAGGATACACCGGCTTCAAGAACCTTGGAAACAGGTAAAAAATTCTTGTGGCCTATTTCAAAGAGATATCTCATACAATGAAACTTTGTAAAGCTATTTTGTACTGACATGCCGAACCTTTACAATCAACACTTCATGTCACAGCTGCTATATGGCGTCTGTTCTCCAATCAGTGTTTGATCTGCCATCGTTTGTTTCACGATACTACCCACCAGATGTCGACCATATCCAAAACTGCACATCGGAGCCTGGAAAATGTCTTCAATGTCAACTGGCCAAGGTGGCGGATGGTTTGTTGAGCGGACGGTATTCCACACCAGTCGTGTCCAACGAGGGTGAGACGCAGGGTCAGGATGGTATTGCGCCTGGCATGTTCAAGGCGTTGGTTGGCCGTGGCCATGCCGAGTTTTCGACCATGCGCCAGCAGGATTCCTTTGAGTTTTTCCAATATCTGGTGAAGACCATTACCCAGAGCGAGCGAACGAGCGGTAAGCAGGATCCGACCAAAACATTTGAGTTTACGAACGAGCAGCGTCTCCAGTGCACCGAATGTCGCAAGGTGCGCTACTCTTATGACAATACAACCGCTCTTTCAATCGGCGTACCTGCCAAGAAGATCTCGGGCGGTGAGGACGGCGAGGAAGAAGTATATGAGCCTGTTACCCTCGAGCAGTGCCTTGATACGTACACGGCTCCAGAAGCCTTGCCGTACAACTGCCCTAGCTGCCAGAAGAACACTACTGCCATCAAGTATGTATTGCGGGCTGGCAAGAACACGCAAACAAGTGTTGCAGTTTAAGTGTGACAATACAAGTTTACTAACTTACAATTTTTGGGATTGATTTTTTTTTATCTTTTCTGTTTCTACCAGAACGAATCGCTTCACAACCTTCCCTGAGACTCTTGTGATTAATCTTCGTCGATTCGAGTACAGAAACTGGGTTCCCCGAAAGCTCGGTAAGTGTTTATGGTTTGAGAGTTAATTCTTACAACAAATACACTTTGTTTAATTCATGTTCTACCCTGGATTGCTGCTTACCGTTGCTTTCGTATAATCGTTGTTGTTAAACACACACAAACTTAGCTGTACCGGTGATTATTTCTGAGGACGTCATTGATTTGGAAAAGTATCGCGGCAAGGGACTTCAGGAAGGCGAGGTTCTGCTTCCGGAGGATGCTCCCGCGGCGGCAGCTGCACCTCAATTCAATGAGAGTGCGATGAATGATCTGATGTCGATGGGCTTCCCACAGGTCCGATGCCAGAAAGCGCTTCTGGCAACGGGTAACAGAAGCACAGACGAGGCAATGGAGTGGCTGCTGCAGCACATGGATGATCCAACCATTGACGACCCTCTCCCAGACCCCAGTACTAACAAGGGTGGCGTACAGGTCAACGCAGAAGCTGTACAGCAGTTGGTCGTCTTTGGTTTCACCGAGAAGCAGGCGACCAAGGCTCTCAAGGAGACTGGTGGTGATGTAGAGCGAGCTGCAGATTGGCTGTTCAGCCATGCAGACAATATGGTGGACGATGATAATGACGACCAAGCCGGATCTGATGGCAACAACGAGGGAAAGCCCAAGATTGTGGGTGACGTGAACAAACAAGGTCACTACCGACTCGCGTCATTTGTGTCGCACAAGGGCCCATCTGTCCACTGCGGACACTATGTCGCTCACATTCGTAAGGATGGGCAGTGGGTACTGTACAACGACAACAAGGTCGTTGTGGATCCCAAAGCACCAATTGGCGAGGCTTACATGTATACGTTCAAGCGCGAGTAGATCAAAATAGACGTTTTACAAAAAATTGGTAGCAAAATGTCTTGGGTTTTTTACAAATGATCTGCACTAAAGAACGTCATAGCACGCAAAAAAAATTTTTTTTTATCCGAAACTATCGCGACGTTATGATTACCCTAATTTTTTCTGGATTACAAATTTGGCCGTGTATCTTAAATTCACTGCACTTTGCGGAATCTACCTTTCTTCTTCACATTCACACATCAACTACCCCTCGCATCGTCTTTCACCATGTCGCAATTCAACACAGACATCAAAACCTATGAGTTTGTATGTGAGCTGGAAAACCAAATATGAAAGCACATATTATAACAGACACCTTTGTTCTCACGCACTGAACATCCTGAGAAACTCACCAATTGGTTGCTTTGCTCTTCTATAATTTTTTTATTTCTTCTTATACTGATAGAACCGTATGCTTACTGCCCTACTTTTTTCACCACTTGAGCGTGTGGCTACGATAAGATGAAAGAGATTATTAACAGTGAAGTGATTTATTTCCCAATGTCCTCGAATCCTGTGAATAGACACCATGTTCCGCGTCAAGGACCCCAAGGTCTCTATCGCCTTTTACGAGGAGGTTTTGGGCATGAAGTAAGTGAAAAATGGACCATGAAAGAAACATAAGCCTTAATTCAAAAAGAAAGAGAGAGATGGATAGAATGGTAGTCTGCATGTCGATTGACAGAATCTCTGCATCTTCTTTTCCCACGTTCCCAGGCTGATCACCAAGCTCGATAACCCTGATGGCAAGTTTACGGTATGCTGCACAAAGATATATTATTGTAGGCTAAATTCTCTAGGGGTAATTGCTGCTTTTTTCCCATCATCCTATCTGAAAACTCATGCAATCTTGTCCACATCACTATTTCTGTTTTTTTTTTCGTATAGCTCTACTTCCTTGCCTATGTCCGTGGTGAGGAGGCCACTCAGCTCGAAACCAAGTCTGAGAATGAGCTCAAGGCATATGCCTTCTCGCGTCCTGGTGTCCTCGAACTGACTCAGTACGTTTCATGGAACCCCCGATCCGTCATGCTCTCTGGCCAATCATTGTCATTGCACCTCCTTTGAAAAAAAAATTAGACCTTTCTCATTACTAATTCATCCATATTTTTTGTTTTTTCATTTTTCTGTGGCAACACAGTAACTGGGGCACAGAGAACGATGCTGATTTCAAGTATGCCAACGGTAACCAGGATCCTGGACGTGGTTTTGGCCACATTGCCGTGGTTGTCGACAACATTGAGGAGGCCTGCAAGCGCTTCGAGTCGTTTGGCGACCGTGTCAAGTGGATCAAGCGTCAACAGGATGGTCGGATGAAGAACATTGCTTTCCTTGCTGACCCTGATGGTTACTGGATTGAGATCCTTAACAAGGGCTTTGCCTAAAAAAACAACATGTAGTTAGCTAGCTTTCATACCTGGTTCACTATATAGTGCATTGTTTATTTTTCTCCTCGCGAAAATATTGAACCTTCTTCTTTGCCAGATTAATCGTGACAAGCATTTTATTATGTATCTTGTCATGTTGGTAGCCTACAAAAAAATCATTGCAGTTGCTGACAAATGTTGTAGTATATTTGGTACTCTTCGAGGGTCATACGAGCCTGGTGCTCTTCTGTAATCTCCAGCAGAGGGACCATGACACCAGCAACGGAGACCTCGGGCAGTTCGCCGTCGAACTCTTCCTCCTCGCCTTCAACCAACTCACTCTCCCCGCCATTATCGACAGCGGTTTGCGCCTCTTGCGAGCCATAGTAGGCATCGCCGTCGTCAGCGCCACTGGTGCCGTTGGGCCGTGACCGTTTCCGACTGTCTTGCGACAAGTCAATCTCGGAGTCATCAGCGCCGTCAAATGGCCGTTTGCCCAACGAGTGCTGTGAGCCGTCGTCAAATGTCTCAAATTCTTCCTCTTCTCCGCCTTCTTGTTGCCGCAATGCCAGATTCTCGTAGTATTGTTTATAATCTAGAGAAGTAAGGATTTTTTTAAAAGGAATTTTAGTAATGAACAGGATTTGTTGGAAACAAAGACATACCTCTGCAAATCTGTCAAGCCCAACTTACATTCACCGCGCTCCAGATCATTTTCAGTAACCTCCTCGCCTTCAATCTTGCCATCATCCATTGGTTCGTGGCGCTTGGCAGCTTCGGCACCGAGGGCGGTCATCTCACCAGACACAGTACTCCAGGCGTGCCACGATGGAACAGCGTTTTGCTGGCGCTTCTTCTGGGCCTCGGCCTCGCGTGCCTTTTTGGCCGCCTTGTCATTATCATCCTGGAAGACGACCTGGATCTCACCAGGCTGTTGACCACCGTCGGCGGCAAAGGCCAAATCATCATCGTCGTGTGTCCGCATGGCGGCCTGTTGGGAGACCATGTTGCCTGTGCGCTGTTCAATGACGATGTTGTCGGTAAGTTTGAGCAAATCGACTATCGGTTTTGTGTTTTCACGTAGCCTAATTGTTTAAAAACAAATTGAGTGCATCCAGCGTTAAGTCCGATGTACGAGATTTTCTTTCTTTCCTTCTGTCTTTGGCATTTTTTCTTCCATGCAATATAATAATTCGGTATATAATATTCAGCTTCAACATACTTTGTCTTCAGCTCCTGACCCTGATCCTTGTCATCCACTTTGTCCTCTTCAAGTGGATAATTGTCGCTTGGACAGAGAAACTTTTCTCCATCAAAGCTACTGACAACATCAACCATGGCGTACTTGTTGTGACATGCTGGACACCGATATCCTGCATGCTCGACTTCTTTGTTTGACATGTGTGAATCCAACTCCTTGCTCATCTTGTGGATCTTGTACTTGACCACATCCACAAACGACTTGTAGTCGACATAATAGTATGTCTTTGGAACTGGCCTTTGGTCTGGCTTCCTGGCTTCCTGCTTTGTCACACTATATGAGTACAATCCAATGCATAATTTAACTTATTGTTAATAACGAATCTACAATGATTGTTATTTTCCAGCCAAAATGAAGACGCCTTTGCTTACTCTTTAATCAAGCGGTCTTCCTTGAGCTTGCCGCAGACTTTGTGGATCTCGCGTACTGTGAGCTTTAGCGTTGCAGCTAACTCCTCATCCTTAATCCTTTGTTTTTAAAAAACATAGATAATATAAGGCGTGAGTTAATATGAACAGATGACAATGTCAGTAATAAACTGTCGAAGAAGTGACAAGTTGTAAATATGACAAAAAGGTAATTCTTTTTTTGCCAAATGGTCGACACACTGTCCAGTTTATTGAAAAATAGCCCCACACCACTATGCCCGTTTGTCCTGGTTCCTTTTTTTTTTCTTTCTCTCCATTCCATCACTCTTCACTGACTAATGACTATTTCTCATACTCGTATTGTCTCACTACAACTCTCCTAAATGAAAGAATGGTGGACAAAGAGAAAAAGGAGGGGTCCTTACTGTCTCTGCTTGTTAATCAAATCCATCACGACAATCGACCGAGGATCATAGAATGCACGGCCGACTCTGTAAACGAGTTGGTCCAGCACAGCCTGATCCTCTGGGTTCTGCGTGGCCATGATGAAAATGGTTTATTGAGGCTGGAGACGGTAAACTAAAAGAAACAAAACGAGATGAGAAAAGAGCAAAAAAAACGGTACGAGGAGAATGGACGACAAAGACGATGTGGCCAAATGGGAAGAGGAGTGAGCAAAGAACAAGAACAATGAAATTGTGCCCACACATTGCCTTTTTTTAATGGAAAAATTAATGGTGGCGCTGAAGATTAGAGACGAAACTTTGAATTCACAATGAATGAGTTGATCCCTCTTCTTTCCTTTCTTTCTAGTCCCACACATCCACATTGCGGACAGGACAGTTAGCCCTTTCCCTCTCTTAATCGACCATGTTGAAGGACTACTATGCCTTGCTCGGCCTGTCTCAGGATGCATCTTATGCTGAACTAAAGCAGCAGTACCAGAAACTGTTGTTGCAGGTATGGTATTCTAACCTATCTCCAATGTAAGCTGATTGCCTATTGCTTTTCGTATTCCTTATTCTAAACATACTCAAAGGGGCTTTATGTGGTTCGGTTATACAAATAGCATCACCCAGACAAAATCCAGCAAAGACAGGAGGAGAATAAGGATATCGAGTCTTCCGTCACATTGCAGGACATTAAGGAGGCATGGGAGTGTCTTCGGGAACCAGCACAGCGAGCATTCTATAATACGTCGCTCAAAGGTTAGCCATTTTTTGTCGTGGACCTCCGCACTGGTTGAATTTTTTTTTCTCCTCCGCAGACAATTGATTTTGCTTGAGGTTGATATCCAAGCCAACATCACCAACATTGTTCCTTTTATTGATTCTTATATCTAGCACAAAAGCTTCGGGAGAATGGACAAGTGAACGACGATATTGATCTTGACGATATGGATTTTGATGAAGGTCAGTCGGAATAACTATTCGGCCATGTGAGAAGGATGAACAATTTTTGGAGGGGAAAAATAGTGGCCTATCGTGCTGACCATCTTTTGTTTCCTATTATCCAACTATGTAGAATCTGGATCTTACACCTCGCCTTGCCGTTGTAGTGGCGAGTATGTCATTTCAGAGGCAGAACTCGAACTGGGTGTCGACACTGTCATGTGCTCCACCTGTTCATTGATTGTCAGAATCCATTACGAGGCTGCATCGGATGAGGATTGAGTGTACCCCACTCTTCCTCCTTCCGCCGTCTTCGATACTTGTTCTTGCCTTCATCCACGTGCTCTTTGAGCAGCGAACAGGGTTAGGGGGAATCTATCCGGCTTTAACACAACGGCTGGTATTTATCACCCCTTCGTTGCTTGTGGCTATAGGAAAGGAAAGACGCTCGAAGGAGTTAATGTTTCCAGGACAACGACTAGTCAAAGCCATTTGTAGTTTTTGAAAAACCAGGTGGCAGCAGTGTCCGACTTCTCTTCGCGAACGTCGCTTATCCTGTAGATACAGAATTTTCCATTGCATATCCTGTAATTTTAATTTGCTCCGCATAACAAAGTTGTGGGACAATATAAAGTCCTCTTTGGCTACCATACTTCACTGCATATGACTTTTCTTATTTTACGACACCATGTATTTAAACGAACAAAAAGAGATGTCATGTAAGCATTAGACGAAACAATTTCATTTTATCTGTCTCGCCACCTGTCTTTTTTTTTATTATTTATTTACGGTAACATAAGCTCTTTTTTTAGTTACTGTTTTTGTTGTTTTCACTTGAAGTGACATCCGCATCCGCCGCTGTAGGTACGTGGTGGAGCGACACCCTGGACGGGGATGGGCTCCTCCGCATTCACGCTTGCGACGCGCTCTTCAAAGTCGCGGCGGACAGCCTCTGCAAAACCAGGCTCAACGAGAACATCCAGGCCGACGACGGAGAGGCCCTTGGCGGCACGGAAGGTGGCCTGATGGGCAACCTCCGTCTTGGCCTGTTCCGTGAAGCCATAAGAATGGTTGGTCAGGTTGGTGTCGACAATAGAATCGAGGTTGGAAATGTTGTACATGGGATGGATAACAGGCATGGCGTTGGCAATGTTGCCCATGTCGGTCGAGCCTGACGGGAAGGACTCTTGGGCCGAGCGTGGCATGAACTTGACACCGGCCTCAGTGAGGTATTGGGCATACCGTTCGGCAAGGATCTCGTTCTGGGGCATCGTCTGGTACTCCATTTCCTGATGCACTGTCACCGTACAGCCCGTGGCATCGGCTGCACCGTAGATCACCCGCAAAATGTCGTTGCGGACCTTGGCCAGGTCTTTGATATTCGTGGCTCTGTACATGAGCTTGCCTGAGGCATAGTCGGGGATGACTATAGAAGAGGAAAAAATAGAAAAGTCAGGTATGATGGCCTTTTTTTTTGCGGTCTCCTCTTTGGTCTTGATCTAGGAAACAAGGGAAGAAAAATAAAAACACTTACTGTTGGCAGCCTTGCCACCTTCCAAGATAATGAAATGGATGCGGCTCGTGGTAAGGGTCTGTTGACGGAGCATGGAGATGCCATTGTAGGCCATGACCATAGCATCAAGGGCATTGACACCCTCCCATGGCGAAGCGGACGCATGGCTCGCTTTGCCGTGGTACTCGACGAGGAAGCCTCCGACGCCGAGGGCAGTTGGATAGGTCATGTCGACAGGCGTGGGGTGCAGCATCATGCAGGCTGCAAGACCTTTAAAAGCACCACGCTCCAGCATCAGAATCTTGCCGCCCGTTGTCTCCTCGGCGGGTGTACCCAACAAGCGGATACGACCAGGCAGGTTGTTCTTCTCCAGAGCGGCCTTAACACCAATTGCAGCCGCAACACCAGCAATTGCAATTAGGTCTTAGTGGGTAAGTAGTAGGAAGAAGAATAAATGGGAAAAAGAGGGGAAAGGTTATTGGTGAATACTACTTTTTTTCAGAAACATTCCGTCAGGCAGCATCAACGATGTGAGGAAAAGTCACATACTATGACCACAGGCATGACCGACTTCAGGCAGAGCATCGTATTCGGAGCAAAAACCGATAGTGTGGACCTTTTGTCCAGCCTGCTCAGCAGCCTTGGTGGCAGGAGATTCGTACTCGGCGACAAAGGCGGTCTCGATATCACACGCGTGACGTTGGACCTTGAAGCCTTGAGCCTCAACGAAGTTGGTCAGGGTTTCATGGGCAATAAATTCCTTATAACCCAACTCGGGGTTACTGTGGATCTGATTGTCCAAAAAGGAGAGAAGCAATCAACCGTTAGAAAAAAAAAAGTAGAAATAAATAAAACCCAGCCCAGATGAGATCAGACGACTATTGATAAAAAAAAAAAGAAGCATGATAACAGAAAGAGAGTCGTACCTTCAAGCTCACTTCGCGGAGAGACTGCGAAGCAGCATCAATGGCGTCATGGACATCCTTGGCATACTTGGCGTGGTTGGCTTTGGTCATGATGATCTTGAGCGAGTGAGAGAGAGAATGTTATAGATTGTCTGGTGAAAAGGGAAGCAAAGGGGCGTGTGAATACAAAGAAAACAGAAGAAGGAGAAAAAATAAAAGAGTAGAGTTATCCAAGAAAGAAATTAAGGGATTGTACAATAGCGTGGGGACAGAAGAACGGTATTATTTGAGTTTTGTGCAAGTTGCTTGCCCATTTTGGATAGCTTTTTGTCACAGGCGAGATGACTCGGCCTTTGTGCCACCAACTTGATGGAAACAGTTTTTCCCGGTACTCTTTGGCCGGCCAGTCAGGGCCCGTAGCCCAGTACTTTTAGCTGAACAAACATACATTCTTCCTCCACAGGCGTCTCACATTCTCCTTGCGCCTGTTGGAGAACATGTCTCTCATCGGCTATAATGACATCTCTCTGTCTCTTCTTTAGACAATGTCAAACGACTCGTTCATGTAATGAACTTGCATTCCGTGCATTCAAAACTAGACGTAGAATAGTCCTGGAGCGACTATGGCAGGACAACACTTACTTTATTCTGGAGCGATTTGATAGCCTTGATACAGTTCGCATTCTCGAGAATGGCTCTTATGTCAATATTCTCGTACACTTGCAGCCCTTCACTTGTTTGCCCACGGCTAATGCCTGGGTCAAACGTGCATGCGTTCTCTGACTCTTTGTTATGGAGGAACATCCAAAGACGAAAGCTGCGAGGAGGGCACGTGCTGTTACAGCCAATGGAGCTCGGTAGCGCAAAAGCTTGTAAACGGCACTAAACCACATGTGTGACCCTCCACTAGGACCTATGGGCAATATTAGACTTGCATGAGCAGGTAGGGTAGTGTAATCGTTATCCTCTCCCAGAAAAGTTGGTGGCTCAAAAGCCAGTCTGTCATTATGAGGAGGCATTTCTACCAAAAAGTAGACATACAATCGGCTTCTTAGCCCGCAACACCCACTCCAGCTTGAGATTTCCAGGAGTGTATCCAGATGTAAGTGACCTGCACTAGCCTTCCATCATGTACTAGCTGGAAAGACTTTAGGCTCGTGCCATCGGAAACTTAAAGTCTAACTATGCAATGGCCTCTGCCAAATTGCGACCGACGCGTAGCAAAGCATTCGTGTAGGTAGATTCCTTTACACGCTGACTACATGAATAAACACACGCTACACTACACACATACACAACACAGACTCTGAGACAGATGCACATTGCCTCGAAAGCTATGACGAAATAAAACATGGGGCATGGCCATGGAGGCTGTCAACACAAATGTCGAGAATAAACCTACGCGCGCTGCAGAAAAATAAACTGGCCGTGCTTACTGATGATAGCCCACCGCCTCCTGTTGTCATCGCTGGTAAAAGCACCGCCTTTGAGGCGCCAACGCCCTTTTTTTTATAATGACTTGGGGGGGAATGCACGACAGATGGAATAACCAAAAGCCCACAGTTTTTGTCTTAAAAAGTTCAATTGTCGTGTAGTTCGCTCTGCAGGAGTCATCCCACGATTTTTGTTCCATCGAAGAAAAGAACACCAATAGGCTGATTCTTGGACATAGAAGAAAGCCAACCCAACACCTCCCTCCCTCCCCTTTTCGTCAAAATACTCCCTTTCCCTTTTTTTCGTTGGCCTTGAAATGATCCTTTGCATGTGTGATGCCTACAGCCAATGCTGTAGTATCGACTTTTGACCCGATTACGGAAATTTTGTTCACCAAAAGAATACTAACGATACTCGAGTATGCCCAAATCCCTTGGCCCCTTCGCCTACCAGTATGAAATGGCTCGGTTTGACGTAGTCATCTTCGTACACTATATAATCCCACACACCTTTCCCCCCCCCACATACACATAAACACCTTTTATTCTTGTTTCCTTTACAAGATACTCAAACATATTACACGATGCTCCCATCATTATCAGTCCTACCGCTGATAGCCCTATGTGGCGCAGCCTTCTTTGGTATCACCACCACCCCTGCCCTTGCTGCTCCAGAGGAGACTATTGTTCCGTCGCCTAATGGACCTCGCCTTCGGTGCAAATGTCTCCCGGATCAACCGTGCTGGCCATCTTCAGCGACCTGGTCAGCCTTCAATCAGACAGTTGGAGGGCGCCTGATCACAACACGACCTGTAGCTCGCGAATGCCACCCACCATACTACGACCAGGCCAAGTGCGACGAGATCAAGAAGGGCTACTATTTTGAACACTGGCGGCAGCTGCAGCCTGGTGCTGTCCAATACACCAACTGGGAGACCGTCAAGGGCCAGGGCTGTCTGCTCAATCAGACAACACCCTGTGTACAGGGTGCTGTGCCACTCTTCTCCATCAATGCATCGAGCATTGCGGATGTCCAGGAAACAGTCCGCTTTGCGGCGAGGCACAACATTCGATTGGTTGTCAAGAACACAGGCCATGACTTTTTAGGGCGCAGCACAGCAGCGTCGTCAATCAACCTTTGGGTATATTTCATGAAGCAGATCAACGTCCTCGATGCCTTTGTGCCAGAGGGTGCACCCGACGGAACAGAAGCCGTGAGAGCGGTGGCACTCGAGGCTGGTGTCGTATGGCAGGATGCGTACAAGGCTGTAGATGCGCACCAGCGAACCGTCGCTGGCGGTGCGGCTCAGACGGTGGGTACCTCGGGTGGGTATTGCCTCTCGGGCGGCCACGGCCCACTGTCGCCCCTGGTTGGACTGTGCGTCGACAATGTGTTGCAGTACAAGGTAGTGACGGCCGATGGCGAGGTGCGCATTGCGAATGCATACCAGAACAAGGACCTCTTTTGGGCCATGCGCGGCGGAGGGCCAGGCTTTGGCGTGGTGGTCGAGGCTGTGTACCGTACCCATCCGATTGTGCCCATCAGTTATGTGTTTTTGACAGCATATTCAGAGACGCCAGACCAGCTCTCCAAGGTCGTTCATGATTTTTACAGACACCAGGCTCAATGGTCGGACGATGGCTGGTCCGGTTATGGCACGGTGGCTCGCAACTACATGGTGCTGACGTACCTGTTGGCCAACAACAGCAACTTGGAGACAGCCAAGGCTTCGTTCCATCCGTTTGTCGAGTATGCGCAAAGTGTGCCGAATGTGACGATTGCAAACCTGACCTATACCCAGTTCCCATCGTTTTATGCCTATTTCGACAACATGTCCCAGTTGGTGCCAGGCGAAAACGCCGCTTTCGATGCCATTCTCGGGTCACGGCTGGTCCCTCGCTCCATGTTCGATTCGGCCCAGGGCGTCGATCAGCTGGCGTCGACCATGACCCAGATTCAGACGGATACAGAGACCTTTTCCGATCACTACTTGACGCTGCTCGTCGCCGGTGGCAAGGTCACCAAGGGCTCGTCGACTGAGACTTCGGTTCATCCGGCGTGGCGGAAGGCACTGATGTTCATCATTTCTGCGGGTGGCTGGTACGACGACACGCCTTATAAAGAGCAGGTGGGCATTCAGCAGGCGATGACCAAAGCCATCGACCGTCTGCGGACGATCACGCCTGGGTCGGGCACCTACCAGAACGAGGCGGATCCAAACGAGCCCAATTTCCAACAAAACTTTTTTGGTGCAAACTATCCACGACTGAAGAGCATCAAGAACAAGTATGATCCGCATGGACTCTTTGTATGTCGCCGCTGCGTTGGCAGTGATGACTGGAATAGTGACGAAATGTGTCCGCGGCGCCGATAATTTATTTTTGTAAAAAAGAGTGCACTAGGGTTTAATAAAATATGAAAAGTATACAATAATCAGTAGGCAAAACAATCTTTCATCACTCTGATCTGGGCCTAGCAAAGAAAATGAAGCTAAAGTGATCAGGCCCAATGTGTCCAATGTCATCTATATTCCTTTGCCAAACAATTCGATGAGAAACTAGATAAGAAAAATCTTTATAACCGTGCTTTTATTGCAAGACAGCTACAAAAAGTCAAACATTGGCTCAGGAACAACACCTGTTTGTACTTTTTTCAAGGATCTGCATAATATTGAGTCTTCTTTGCTTCAAAGCAAAGAAGCAACAAAAAAAGACAGAGTCCTTGGTTCCCGATAAATTTTTATGAACTTATAGAAGAAAAAAAAACAAAAGAGAAGATCAGACTTGCACTTTCAACAAGAACCAGAAAGAGGAAGAAACAAAAAAGAAGCCCAAAGAGGAACTTGTTACCGCATCCAAGAAGATAACAAGTCTCAATCTTTAAAGCCTCCATCTCATTCTTCCTGTCAATTCTTGTGAATCAAGTGATTCATTCTCTTTTTTCGGCCGCAATTATTTTTTACTTGCGGTTGGCCTGGACCTTGGACTCGAGAAGCATGTCGTTCTGAGGAGCGAGACCGACGCAGGCACGGAAGATGTTCTCCATGGCAGCACGCTGGCGGGCGAGCGAGTTGACGATCTGGCTCTGGCGACCATGCTGAATCATGGGGGCCTTGAGCATGTACGACAGGATGGAGAGGACAGAGTTGAAGGGTGCGTACTCGGTCATGCCCTCGGTCTTGTACTCGATACGGGTCATGAGCTCGGTGAGGATGACAAGATCGAGAATCAAGGGCGAAGCCAGGAGCGAGTCCTCGCAAGTGTTGTACATCGAGATGGTGTTGCGGCCATTCATGAAGATCTCCGACACATACTCGTCCAAAGCACGCTTCGAGTCGCCGACAGCAGGCACGTACTTGATCACAACAACGTGGTCAGGGTGCTCACCTTCCTTGTACAGGATCTTGTTGGCGCCGACCATGTCGTCGACAACGTTCGACTTTGAAATCTCCTTGGAGCGGAACTGCTGAGGAGCCGACAAGTTCTTGCCGTCGTTGTTACCCAGGTGGT